>APFE031655613.1:0-54603 GCA_000404065.3 Pinus taeda
AAGGTGACCCAATCTCCTGTGCCACAACTCGCCATCATCCCGGCTCACCAATCCTTCTGCCTTGCATGCCATTGCTGCACATCCATCTACATGCAACTGATAAAGGTTCCTTACTCGAACCCTATCTTATGGGTCTCACCAGTTGTCTTGCTATGCAAGAAAGCTTTTCCCTTGCTGAAAACAACATCATACCCCTTGTCTTCTAACATCGCCACAGAGATAAGATTCTTTTTCAATCCTGGAACATGCATGACTTCCTTCAATACAAAGGGTTTACCAGACTCCCTCTCAAAGGAAATGGTATCAATACCGGTCACACTGTATCTACCATCATCGCCCATCTCGATGTGCACTCCAAGATCTTTGTCCTCCATATCAAAAAACAAATCTCTATCTCCCGTCATGTGAAAAGATGCACCACTGTCCAAGAACCACACGATCCCATCACACTTGAAACCAAGCATGCGATCAATGAAAAATCAAGCTCAACTTGTGAGGCTAGAGCCTCTCCTGCTGCAGATCCAGCAGCTTTCTTGTTCTTCTTCTTCTGCGGACAATTAGTGGCATAGTGTCCGTGCTGGTGACAGTGAAAACACTTCCCCTTGGACATGTCCTACTTCTCGCCTTTCGCACCAAACTGAGAAGCTTTCTTTCTCTTCCCTTTCTTTGCTTTAGCAGCCAAAGCATAATTTTCTTCATCAGCTCCCTTTGATGAAGATCTGTCTCTCGTACTCTGCATGATCTCCTCCTGCACAAGATCTGACCACAGTCTTTCCCATCGTGGCAATTTCTCCCGACCATTGACAGAGGTTTGATAGGAATGCCAACTCTTCGAAAGACCAAGGAGAGCCAAGCTCACCAAGTCCTCATCATCGACAGTAACCCCCACACTTCCCAGCTCATCTCGACACTGAGTGAACTTTGTGAGATACTTGGGCATACTGTCACCCTTCTCGCATTTGATGTTTCTGAGTTTATCTTTGAGCGCCAGCTTCCTCTGATCGCTCTTGCTTTGGAATAATTTTGTTAAAGATTTCCACATCAAATATGGAGTAGCCTTTCCATGGAGGCTAGACACAATGTGATCCTTCACGCCCTCCAACAGAATCCTTCAACGTTTTGCGGTCTTCTTTTTCCAAGCATCAGCTTGAGTAGCATCAGTAGGCTTTGGGACATCTGTCTCTATGAACTCCTTCAGCCCGTTATCATCCAATACTCCCTCCATCCTTTCCTTCCATGCAATATAGTTTGTACTACCCTCAAAGGCATTCTCCAATCGCAATCTTGTGAAAGACATCTTAGTTTTGACACCAAGAAACCACTGTTGCAAATTCGAATTCCACCAGCTCCAACTCAACTGCTTCCGATCTAGAATTTGTGAGAACAAGGTATTTCTTGTACAGAGATCGACTATATGGGCATTCGCCGGATATCTCACCTTCCAAAGGAAGGATGAATCCAGAGGCTACCTGGCCCGATTACAGACTCTACCTGAAGAAATAGAATGTAAATGCTTCCTAAATAGTAGATCTAATGATCAACAGCTGTGATACCATGTAGAAATTTTGAATAATAAACACATATTCAATGGAGATTATCCTGATCATGTACTATTGTGGAATACATACAAAATACATAAGCTCCTCTACGTTGATCATCAATATAGCACCATGAATAACAATAAAACATCAACAGCATGCACACATTAATACAGTATGTAACCTGAGGAAAGCTTACAGCTGAAAACCCCACACTATCTGTATATTAATGATTGAGAACATGTAAAATTACAATAGTCAATACTTCTCACAAGTATCCAGCACTATCTCCACCTATTACACACAATACAGCTCAGATCTGATCTCCAAATATATTCCATTACTTCCCAGCCTCCACTGCTCAATACCTGCTCAAGAATGGATGAGAATGGTTGAACCAAACTCGTATTTACCTCAAAAGAATCACTCACACTGGGAATCACGTGACAGAGCTATATCACTGGTATTGGCCATTCTCATTGGCATAACCAATCCCATTGATTGTGCAATCTCATGGCACAACTATAGTCAAACTGATAGCAATCTGATCCGTCTAACACCTGTCCCTTTACTGAACTAAAAACTGCACTGACAGCAATTGAAGTTAACTGATGTACTTAGTTGCATATGAGTAATAATTAGTTTAACAACTCATCATTAGTCTATTTGCAGTTAGTATAATTACAACTAGTTTTAACCAAAGTCAAACTGAACACAAATCATCAACTCCACAATCAACTCCACCAAACTCAACTGATTGAGTTCTAACTGAAGTCATGCATGCAACAACTCAACTGACTTGCAAAGAAAACGTATTTCCTTCTGACAGCTACATGTGCCACATCTGTAGCTCAAACGGAAGTGCTCCAAGAGAATAAGATAAAGTTTATAGTCTAAATATTATTATAAGCTAATAATATTTGATTGCTTTATAATTAGACTTGACAGTGTCACCGCTGTTGTCTAAAAATAGAAGTCGATCTATTTTTTCCAACTTGACTAATCATCCATAAAAAGCATCCTGTAACTCATAGACATGATCCATATGTCTAAAAATAGACTTTGCGCCATAATTTGCCTATGGGCCCACTTAGTGAAGGCAACTCTTTTCACTATGCTCCATCATCGTGTTGCAATCTCAACAGTATCACTAAAAATATAGTGAGAAAAGATATGAAATTCGTATCTAATGTTCATAAAGATTGCGTCTCAAATGGGTGTTAATTTTATCTTCTGAAACTTCATAGAAAAAATTTATAGTGAAAATTCCATGATGACTTGTTTGAAGCACCAAAACCTAGAATCCAAAGCTCTGATATGAAATGTTATGAAACCAATTCACAAAATAGAAGAAAATATAGATAAATGACTTGAGAATCACCCTCTTCTAGGGGGAAACCTCCTTTACATAACAAAAATGAACTATTCTTGGATGATACAAATGACAAGACCTCCTTTCTATGTATAGGAGTCTAAGGGGTCTCAATATAATCAAAGCCGACATAACAATAATAATGTAAGGGCGCAACAATAACAATAGTGGGCTTCTATGGGGCACAATAATAACAATATGGGGACAACATGGGCACACCAATAAAAATAAGGGGCTACAATGACAATAATAATAAGGGAATACGCTAGTTATACAGGGACCTAACATGTAGCTCCTCCAACTGATGCAAATGGAAAAGTGTTCCACAAAAATAACATAATGGAAAGAAATTCCATATTAAGTGGACCATATGACATAGATTGGGTCAAAGTGATGCACTACAAATCAACTAAGGAAATTTGGGACAAGCTTTAAAGCAGTTATGAAGGAGATGACAAAGTAAAGAGGGATGCGCTGAAAACTTATAGAATCCATTTCGAAATTTTGAAAATGGATGAAGATGAGAATATTGCAACATTCATTCTTCATGTAGATGGGATAGTCAACACTATTATAGGTCTTGGTGTCACATTTAAGGAATCTATTTTTTTTCACAAAATATTGATATCCCTTCCCCCAACATTCAATCCAAAAATTTTAGTTATCAAGGAATTATTAGATCTTGAAATTTTGAATATGGATGCTTTTCATGGAACTCTCATTGCATATGAAATGAGAACTGTAGAAGGAGAATTCATGATCAAATAAGAAATTTTTAAATTTTTAAAGAAATAACAAGAAAAATATCCATGAAGACTCTAGTCATGAATCAAATGAAGAGGAAGCCTAATTTATAAGGAAGTTAAAAAGGGGAACTGGAAAGTTCAAAGGTAAGATTCCATTCAATTGTTTTGAGTGTGGTAGAATAAGTCACTATGAATCTAAGTGTCTTTATGCAAAATCAAATGATAGTGATGATAAAGAAAAATTCAAATCTCATGATCATAAAAGAAGGAGATATATCAAAAGAAAAGGTCTGTACTCCAAAGAAGATAGTGGTTATGAAAGTGATGAATGCATGGATGATGATAAGAGAGGACAAATCTTATTCATAGATATGAACAATCAAAATTCCAAAGAAGATATTGAAGCGAAAGTGGATTTTAAGGGAGAACTTGTAAGTGCCCCGGAAGAGTCAAGATGACTAAGGAAAAAGGTCAATCAATTAGAAAAAAAAATCCAAGAATATAAGGATGAAGGATGTGATGTAGATGTTATGGTTCTCATAAAAATAAAACTAGAAGAAACCAAAATAATAAATGAGATTCTAACAAAGTAGTTGAAAGAAAATGAAGGGCACTATGAAAAGTTGGAAGAAGCAATTGTATTTTTAAGAAAGGAATTAGAAAAAGTCTCAGATTGATTGGATCATAATTTAAGGCTAATGAGAGGAATTGAATTTTTAGATCACATCCTCAACTGTCAAATATATCCATTAATAAAGAAAATTTATGGTTATGAAGAGAACCCAAAGAACATCAAGGGCGAGTAAAGCTCAATGGTAGTAGAAAAGGGATGCAAAAAACCTACCAATGATCTTGATGCAATCAAAATCCGTTTAAAGGGACAAAAAAATCATGAATCTTCTTTCATCAAAATAGGGTTGAGTCATCAGAAAAATCTAAGAGAGATTCAAAGGAATAAAAAAAGGAGAATATGATAGCCACACAAATACTCTAAAAGGAACCAATACATCTACAAATAAACAACATTATACCAAAGAAAGCATGCAAAGTAGAATCAATAGAGTTGTTCCTTTAAATAATAAATATACATCATGGTACCAAAGTTTATTTTATGGATACTGTTACTCATGTAATAGTTTTGGTCATAAAGAAGTTGATTGTAGATCCTGCGCAAGAAAATACTATGGGAGAGAAGAATTTCTTAAAACTATAATGAACAACTATTTAAACAACAAATCTAAAGGTACGTATGAAAATAGTATTATAAAAGCCAATTATTTTTCTCCTATGTTAAATTACGTTGAATGCTACATATGAAACAACTATGGCTGGCATAAAGCATGGGATTATAGAAGTAGTCTAAACATCTCTCAAAACCAAGACAAGGAAGAATCTTTCCTTAGAAGTCAATGCGTAGCAATACGGAAAAGAAACAAGAGATGCAAGAAGAGTGTGGTCTTATGTTATATGGAAAAAAAAGAAAAAAAAAATAGATGGTATGTTAATAGTGGATGTTCAAGACACATGACAAGTGACCAGATTAAATTCATTAAACTAAAGGAAGAAGATGAAGGCGACGTGATACTTGGTAACAATGCATCTACATGAATAGATGGGAAAGGCATTGTCTGCATAGATAATGGAAGAACTAAGGTCCAAATATTTTTTTATTCATAATCTCTTATGTGCTAGTCAAATGTGTGATCAAGGGCATGATCTCACATTCAATTAAAAAAAATTGAAATTAGAAATGTTGATATAGGAAAGGTGGCAAAGGATAAGAAGAAAATAGTCAATGTGTACATTATTGCTGGAACATAAAGAGAAAAATGTTTTATGGGAAATATAGATGAGAGATGGCTATGGAATAAAATATTGTGACACATCTATTTTTATAATTTGGTAAATATTACAGAAACACATGTGGTGAAATACATTCTAAGTATATCAAAACCAAACCACAACCGAATAATGCCCTCTGTAAGGCATGAGAACATGGAAAACAAACTAGTCTCTTCAAAACAAAAGAATATTCTACATCCAAGCCTTTGGAATTCATCTATACATAACTCTATGGACCATACAGGTCTCAAACACTGAAAGGAGAAAGGTATTTTATGTTGTTCATTGATGATTATACAATAATGGCATGGGTTACCTTCCTTAGAGGAAAATATAAGGAATTTGAGAAATTCAAATCTTTTGAGCCTTTAGTTGAAAATGAAACTAATCTAAAAATCAAATGCTTAAGAATTGATAGAGGAGATGAGTTTACTTCCAATGAATTAAATATATTTTGTGAAAACCATGGAATTAGATGACAACTAATGGTTACAAGAACTCCATGGGATAACAGAGTGGCTGAAAGGAAAAATAGAATAGTGCAAGAAATGGCCAGAGCCATGTTCATTGAAACTTAGTGGGCCAAATAGAGTTTGGGGATAAGTAGTTTACAAAACATTTTATATCTTGAACAAAGTGAAAATAAGTATAAACAATGCTAAAATACCTTATGAACTATGGAAAGGTATACCAACCATTTTAAAACATTTCAAAGTGTTTGGAAGTAAATATTATATTAATACAAACGAAGATGATTTAGGGAAATTCGATTAAGGATTTTTTCTTGGATATGCATATAGAATCAAGGCGTATAGACTTTACAACAAAAGGACAAGAAAGGTTGTTGAATGTATTGATGTAACAATATATGAAGCATTGCATCAAACCCAACCACAACCAAATAAATACCAAGAAGTATAAGAAGAAGAAAATCATAATGAAGAGCATGATAAGGAACAAGGAGAAGAAGGTGAGTCATTGCATCCAAAAACCCCTTCCATGTATGTAAAAAAGAGTCATTCAAATAGCCAAATTATTGGAAATAAGGAATCTAGAGTTCAAACTCGAAGGAAGCTTGTTAGCGCAAAAATCCATGATAACTTAGCTTTGTTATCCTTGATGGAACCTCCAAAACTTTCTCAATCCAGTCAAGAAGAACATTGGGTTAAGGACACGAATGAATAACTAGATCAAATTGAGAAGAATGAGATATGGGAGTATGTTTCAAGACCTAAGGAAAAAAATGTGATTAGAACCAAGTGGTTCTACAAAAATAAGTTGAATGAATATGGACAAGTAGCAAGGAAAAAAACAAGACTTGTATGTAAAGGATGTGCATAATTTGAAGGTGTGGAATTAGAAGAAACATTAGCTGCAATAGTTAGAATTTAAGCAATAATAATGTTCTGAGAATTTGCAAGATTTAAAAGGTTTAAATTTTTTCAAATGGGTGTAAAATAATCATTTTTCAATGGAGAACTACAAGAATAAGTATATATTGAGCGCCTAGAAGTATTTCAACTATTAGAAGATAAGGATTATGTGTGTAGATTGAAGAAATCCTGGTATGGTTTAAAACAGACACCCAAAGCATGGTACTCAAGATTTGATAAATATCTTTAGTAACAATTCTTCAAGAGGTGGGAAACAAACAATAAACTTTACATCAAGACTAAAAATGATAACTTGCTAATTATTTTTTCTATGAGAATGACACAATTTTTTGAAGTGATGTTGACTCTATGAGAAAAAGTTTTTTTAGAAAACATGCAGAAGGAGTTTAGAATCTAAATGTTGGGGGAACTGTATTTCTTTATTGGTTTGCAAGTTCCTAAAAAAAAAAAAAAAAAAAAAAAAAAAAAAGGTATCTTTATTTCTTAGACCAAGTACCTTAAATAAATATTAAATAAGTTTAGTATGGAAAGTTGTGCACCTGTGAGCACTCCCATGAAAACAAGACAAAATCTTAATAAGGAATGATGAGTATCGAGAAGCAAGCAAGACCATGTACAAGCCTATGATTGGAAACCTTCTTTACTTAACAACATCGAGATCACATATCATGCAAACAATATGTATGGTGGGTAGATTTCAATCAAGCTTAAATGAATCTCATGTGAATGCAGTCAAAAGTATATTTAGATATCTATATGGCACCATAGATTATGGCTTGCAGTATCCAAGGGGCATAGATCTTACTCTAAGAACTTATTCAGATGCAGATTAGGTTGGCAGTGTTCATAAAAATCAAAATAGCACCAATGGTAGGGGGATTCTTTTTAGACATATGTATGCTCTCTTATCTCAACAAGAAACAAACCTCCATTTTTTTTATCCACACCTAATGTTGAATATATTGTATCAACATCATGTTGCTCTCAAGTCCTATGGATGAAGAATAATATTAAGGATCTTCAAGAAAATGGTGATGAGCCTATGCCCATCATGTGTGACAATACCAATGATATCAATATCTCTAAAAAATATTGTTATGCATTCTAAAACAAAGCACATTCCTATCAAATACCATTTTCTCTAAGAACAAGTTGTTGATCAAATTTTCAAATTGGAATAAATATCAACAAAATAAAAAATTGTAGACATATTTACCTAAGCTCCACGTATAGAAAGTTTTGAGTATATTAGAAAAAAAAGGTATAATTTCTTCCTCCCAAAGGGGAGTGATCCACCAATTTTAGCTAAGAAGCATGCTAGTGATAATGGGAGCTCAAGGAAATAATATGCATCAACATAGGAGGAGTATATTCCCTTTGTCGTTGATGTCAAAGGGGAATAATGAGAAAACACTAGGAGAAGAACAATCAATATTAAACAAGTAAACAAGGGGACTACAATTAGCAAGAACATAGGGGGAGTCTAGCCCGAGATCATCAATGACTACCAGATGTTTGGTGGTGTTTCTATTAATTACAAAGGGGGATATTGTTGCACATATGTTCTCATTGATGTCAACTGCAGTTTCATTCATGTCAAAATATAGCAACATGATTTATTATTGAATGTGTGTTGTCATTGTGAATAACATGATTGCCAAAGTTGTAGTTTGGATAGTATATCCTTGAAGGCATTTCTTCTAATGCTCCTGAGTCCAAATGAGAATGTACGTTGTATGGTTAAATAGTATGCTTGAAGATATTTACAAGATATATGGCACTTTCTCTAAATCCATTAGACTTAGGATAAAAATGGCTTCTATGTGGACAAGCTAAAATGGGTGATAAGGGGAAAAGTTGTGACATCATATTAGTTCGATTCAATAGATCAATAATAGGAGGGGGCTCAGGTTCACCCGAAATTTAATGAAGAGGTACCCCCTGTGGTAGAAACCATCATGTTTTACTGACCGGTTTGGTGGTAGGATATCATTGGATGCGAGCTTCCCTTGCTTTGTACCAAAACCAGGAAGCCCCCCCCCCAATGCAATACTAGTGGTTTATTACATGAATGCGGTGCATAGGACCCCCTTTAAATATTCAAGCCTTCAACACATATCCAGGCATCTAGATGTTTCAAGGCACACCAAAGTAGCACCATAAGAAGGACCTATATCAAGGTTTCCTTGCATTATCCAACAAGTGGACCCCATCTGACATGGCAGTATAAGTGGGATGACAAATGGCAATGGTGCGGATCAGGTGATGGTAATTCAATCAAAGGTGACGACATGTGTCACCCATTTTAAAAACTTTTAGGTGGCCAATTGGACAGGAGGAAAATGACACATGGAAATATTTTGACTTGGTTTATGACGTGGAAGTGACATGGTAGAGATGATATGTCAAGTGAACCACATGCAAATTTCTGATTAGTTATTAGAATTTCAACATGGTTCTCTTAAAGTCTCAAGAATTTCACTAGGGATTGGTTTGGCGAAGGTCTCCTATGTATTTATTTTTGGCCAAAATGGTAAAGGATAAGGAAATTGCACCAAATTAGCAGTGGAGAAAAGTATTCGGCCATCTAGGTATCCAAGGATAAGTAATGCTTACCAGTAAAAAATAAGCTTGAATCTAGATTCAATCAAAGATAAATGATCTAGTCAAAGTTTTGGTCCAACATGGTTTCATGTGGAGGTAAAAGATATCCATCCATTCAGATATTCAGGGCTATGCAAATTTTGTTGATATCGATAACACCTAGATCTAAGTTCAATTGCAAATGAAGATTGGTCAATGTTTTGTGTTCATGGTTCCATATAGAGGGAAATGAAATTTATATGGCAGCTGGTTCATTCAGGCCCTAAGTAGGCACACACCATAGGAAAAAATATGTATTTCTAGATATCTGGAGCTTGCACTTTAAGGCTATGGTCTCGCACTTGGTCATATGGGATGACATCAAATCCATTGAATCTAGAGTTAAAAGTAATTTGGACAAATAAATTATTAGGTAAACTTGACTAAGGATGGAGTCAAAGTTGACTAGTTTAAACAGTGATGGTTTTGGGGCACATGGTATTGTGCACCCATAGTATTATGCCCGTGGTATTATATGTAATGGAGCTTATAAAAGGCTGGAAGGACTTCATGGTAATGTAAGACCTGGAGGTGAGCAGTGAAGGCTCACTTGGTCGAATTGGCTAGGGTTTTAGCCAATGCTAATAAGATCTTATTAGGTTGGGTTTTTCCCCGGATTTGTGGTTTTCCCGGATAAAAATTTGTGTTTATATGTTTATGGTTGTTGCTGGCTATTTTTATATTTATTCCTCTCAGTAACTATTTATCTTATGCAGTAAATTTCTTAACAACTGGTATCGGAGCCAGATATTGGCTTCAAAGGGATTCTTTGATGCCAGGGGTTTATAGTGCCTGATGAGATCGATGTAGCCTTTTTACAGATCTTGGTCTGAAAATAATGGTGAAACAATCGTACGCAGAAGAACCTCAAGGAGAATGTGCGGAAGATAGTGCCCTAACTACCAGGGATCGCAGTGCATTTGCGATATTTACTGGTTTGGAACATGCTGCCGAATTGTTCAGGATTCATGCAGCTATTTAAAGAAGGTTGAGAGATACCTTTGGTAATATTAAAATTCAAGGTTGATTTTGTTCAAAGATTTTTTCATAGGGAATCAATAAGGGATATTTCCTATGTGTTATATGTTGTGTTGAAAGATGGAGTAGGCGTGGGCTGCATGCAGGTCAATAGAAGAAAATTGTTCATGCGGCTTCAAAAATTGTTTGTTTTTTGCTGCATGAGGCCACTGGTGCTAGAATCTACGAGGTTATCATCGAGCTCACAGTTGGAGCAGTTTGATAGAATTTTTTGAGCAAATCAAATTGACAGAGGATGGATCATAATTGCAACAGCAATAAACAAAAAAAAATTAATGAAGTCAAAATTATTGCAAGTAAATGGGCATACTACTGTAAGGCTTGGTAAGGCATGTGTAACCCTCAATGATCACCGGTAAAGTCTGGGTTAGACCTAGGTAATAGGGGAGGTGTCAGGGTAACAATACCCCAGGTAAAAACTCTGAGGGGGGGTAAGAGCTAGAGTGAGTGGGATTGTCTCACTTAGCAGGTTTGGCTGGAGTTAGTCAAGGAATCCCAAGTCAAGTTTAAGGGGAAATTGTTAGGTAAACTTGACTCAGGATAGAGTCAAAGTTGACTAGGTTAAACAATGATGGTTTTGGGGCACATGGTATTGTGCACCCATAGTATTCTGCCTGTGGTATTATATGTAATGGGGCTTTTAAAAGGCTGGAAGGACTTCATTGTAATGCAAGAACTGGAGGTGAGCAGTGAAGGCTCACTTGGTTGGATTGGCCAAGGTTTTGGCCAATGCTAATAAGATCTTATTAGGTTGGGTTTTTCCCCAAATTTGTGGTTTTCCCGGATAAACATTTGTGTTTATGTGTTTATGGTTGTTGCTGGTTATTTTTATATTTATTCCTCTCAATAATTATTTATGTTATGCAGTAAATTTCTTTACATAAATAATCCATATGTTTTGTAACTTGTTACAAAAAAGTAGACCCACATCTAGATATTTTGGAATGCATGTTTATACAAGGTGACACCATGTGGTTCTGTGAAATTAAAGTTAAGTCCTTGAGGAGCCAAGGAATCATTGGTTTAACTCATATTCGGGTCATCTTGATCAAATTTCCATCATAAGATATTAAAGTAGTATTTTAATCTTTTCATATTCTCCTCAATGGTGAGTCGACCTTGTTAGTATTCCATTATGCCAATGTATTATAAATAATCTAAGGAAGTTTGAAAGTGTTTTGCTTTAGTCAATTAAGACAGAAGTGGTTTTGCAGTGCGTAATAATTTGTCATGGTTTTGTTGTGCAAAGTGTGAAATAAATATAAGAAATGAAGTTTATGGAAGATGTATGAAGCTATTCAATTCGGATGTGATTAATACTATGAAGTTTGTAAGTTTGATACATAGTGATATTGTCTGAATGTTGAAGAAAAAGAACAAAGTGTGGCCTCCAAGAGATTAGAGTTTGTAAGTGAAAAACAAAGGAGAAACATACATTAGAGAAATTTTGAGGTCTAAAATGGGCTTCCTAAGGAATATTATAAAATAATAGTGGAAATAATAAAATAAGATTAGATTACCTCATCAAGTTTTGGAGGGAAAAAAGAAAAAAATCCTTTTTAACTTGTATTTTCAACTTATCTCCCTATTATTTTACTCAAATTTCGGACAAGTGCACTTGTTGGATGTGAAATTTATTTTTTCATCCAAGGAGTACCCATGTTGGATACTTTTGATGGACCCTACTACACAAAAAATGTGAAATACATGAAAAATCGTGATTGCAATCATGTTTTTCATGTATTTCACATTTCTCATGTTGTAGGGTCCATCGAAAGTATGAAACATGGGTACTCTTTGGATGAAAAATTAAATTTCGCATCCAACGAGTGCTCCATCTCAAAATTTGAGTAAGATTGTAGGGAGATGAATTGAAAAAGTAGTTTTTTTTTTTAATAATCTTTTTAGCTTTTTACTCCAAAAATGGTGAATCATTTCCCATGGTTGACATCATCATATTAAATCCTATTGGTTATTATAAAGTTTATTTTTGTTATACATTTTTATTTTTAGGTCCATTCTTTACCTCAAAATTTCTCTAATGTGAGGAATGTTGATAAAACATAGCTAAAGACATAGAGATGGGAATGATATGTAGAAGTATATGAGACCTTAATAAATGAAAAATCGGATCTAAACCTAGTAAAGTATTTCTTATTGGTGCCAATTAAACATTTTAGGGGTTTGATGCCAGTAAAATATTTCAGGGGTTTGATGCCTGCATTTCTTAGGGGACTGTTGTCTCCTTCTGCTTGGTGCCAGTAAAAATATTTAGGGGGTTGGTGCCTCCTTCCAGTTGATGCTTACAAGATCATCCAATAATAAAAGAAGTTTCTTATTTGTATATAATGTATTTTTATGTTTTTTTATGATTGCTATTATATATTCATTCAAGTGTTTTAATTAATTAAGATTGGCCATTATATTGATTCATGCCCCTCTTAGTATAATAATATTTCCAAAAAAACATCAACTCTTTTTCTAATTGCATGATACGACTTTCATCGAATTTTTCAAGCAATAACCTTGGCTTCTTCTAGACTTCATGAGGGAAGTCAATCCTTCTTGTATGATTTTTTTTATCAAGCAATATAAGTTGTGATGACCCAATTGCCTCACCCTTCTTTCTATTGATGATAAAATTCATCTAATCATCCTTTAGATATGGAATAATGGTATTCATATATTTCCAAATCCATTTTCTCTTCATAAGGTTTTTCATATCTAGTGCGCAGATAACATAATTTCCACCTTCCAAACCAGAGGATCAGTAGTGGAAGCTATCTTCAAAAATTCTAATATATTTTATCTTTTCCCAAAAAAATGTTCCACATAGAAAATCAATCAACTTAGATTCAATCATAAAAATATATGACTTGACATGATTTTCTAATACCAGGGCTAGGTCTTAAACCAACAACTTTGATACCATGTTGGGACATGCTCTAATGTATAGGAACCAAGAACAAAAGACATATCACAGAATATAATTAAATATTAAATAGAATATAAAATAATGCTCCAAGATGATGGGTGTTGTCTAGAGACAACATTATGTCATTAAATCACAATGCATTATGATTAGAACATCACAATTCACAATGAAAAATATTACATCTCAATGATGAAGTGTATATACACACAATACTCAACCCATAGGGTCCTTTATTTATAGATGAAAAATCTAACTAATATCCTTAAATTGAAAAGACTTTGGTACAATGAAAAGGATCGTCCATTACAAATATTTTTGGTAAGTTAACATTATCTCATTAGTTATCTTTATGTCAATTAGTTGACTTTCCAATTTAATTTGACGATCTAGTTGGTTCCTTCAACCATTTAGTCGGTAGTCCTACTAGTGGACTACTATATTCGAGTTGATTACTTGACCAACCCAACAACACTCAATAGAGTGTACCACATGGTGATCATTTTATTGATTGTCTAATGTTAGTCAACCCTTTGACTAAATGTCCCTAAAATCTATAGGGGTGTGATGAACCAACATAACCTTAGGTTCCAATATGAATTAAAAAGGGCAATTACATAACTAGTCAACATTATAATACAAATATTGTATAGGAAAGCCATAAAATAAATTCAAAAATATTAGGTCAAAGTTTTAAAAATCTTTATAATTTTTCATACAAATTTGAAAATAACTAAAACGGATGGTGTATTACCTAACAAATAGACCCAAAAGAAACAAAAATATATAATACAATACATGGATAGAGAAATCTAGAATTTAGGCTCATGTAAGACACCCTCTGTCATTTGAAGCTCATTGACATAATTGTCCTCTTAATTTTCCATACAAAAGCAAAACGTTTTTGCAGTATTACTCCATTTCTTGATAGGTCACATATAACTATCTCCCTAAGATGTTTTTGTTGGAGCGAGGTTTAAAATCTAAAAATTCTATCAACCAAAGCACCAATAGACCCACACTTCATGTCCAATTCCTAATATTTTAAGTCCTAGGTTTGTAAAATGGTTTTTACCTATCTCTTCATTTCTTCAAATTGTGATTTGCACCAACCACTTAGCCCTTTATTATGCCTCAACCTAGGGATTCATGCCCCACATCTCATGCCATTGAATTCACTAAAGAGTTAAATTAGTTACCTCCTTGTGATATTTTGAAATTCCCCTAATTGTGATGCATTTGCCTCTTAACTTTATATCATTCACACGTCACACACCAACAGTCTCGACAATAAGCTATGATATCCATGCAGAAAGAAAATTCAAACATGTAGAAAAATATTCCTTACCTCCCACCTTATTGATGCTATTTTTCCTTGACCAAAGTCTTGAGTTGTAGGCTTTGAAATGTTGGATTTGAACATTATAAAAAATGAAAGGATTATCTTCTAAAATCCTCTCTGTAAGAGAATTAAACCACATGTACAAGTTAATAAAGGTTGTGGATGGTTCATACCCCAAATCATTATCACCCAAATGCATTGAGATTTGGACACAAGAGTATGAGGCACTAAATGCATGTCCATTCAACCTTGCATGCATGAGTACTTGTGTATGCACTACAAGAAAAAAGGTCAATGGTGAGGGTAATGCCTATGACGTACCTTTAGGGTTCATCACCAATGTCGCATATGGTGACAATCCTTAAAAAAAACATTGTTGTAAGTGTATATAATGATGGTATTTTAAGGTTTGTCACCAAAGCCATTTTCAATGACACTTTTTGTGAGAGTTGTTAAAGGTTCGTCACTAATTCTCTCTTTAGTGACACATTTGGTGAGGGTTATTAAAGGCCTGTTGTGGCCAGCAATAACCCCCCTTCTTATTTAGTTTTATTACTAATACTAAATAAGTGGGGACCCTTATTCAAAAAAAAATTAGTACTTGTACTCCATTTTTAAATAAAACTTACTATCATAGACTTAGGAGAATACCCAAAAAAACTAAAAAGACTTAAGTTTTATGATAAATTTGAATAAATCCACCTTCTCAATAAAAAGCGACGCATCGCTAAAAGCTAATGAATGCTTTCCTACAAGCGAAATCCTAAGATTACGAAATCGCGATGCAAAATCACGCACTATAAGACACTCATTGCATCACATGCCTCAAATATCACTTAACGTGAAATGCCTCAAACCACTGATATGCAATGGCAAGTCTCACAAATTGCATTTCGCAGAAAACATGTTAATGGATGATTTTCCACACACAATGAATTAGCGATATTGTGAAGCAAATCAAAAAATCTCATTATCGTAGATCTACAGGGCTCATTGTTCGAAAAACATTTTTCCATAAACTGATGCCCAGTTATGCGCATTAAAGTTAATTAATGAGTTAGTTGGCAATCATTAATGAAATATTGTTTTGATCTGATCGAAGAGCCATTTCACATAGGGTGATATATTTTATATGTTTTCGGCATTTAAAGCTTTCCCATCACCTTTTTCTTATCAATACTCTTGCCTCATTTGTAAACTGCAGGAACGAAGAGTAGAGAAGTATACATAGCATTGCTCAGAATATTATGGGAAAGAAGGGTAAAGCTCCGAGTTCTAAAGATAAAGAAATGACACCCTTGTACATAGACACCGCCTGTAACAAAGATGTCGGTATTACTACTTGGGAAAGCATGTACAACTTTCTTGAGGAAGAAAATCCCAGAGTAATGGAGGTTACAACAATTGTAGATTCATGTGGGTCGTCTGAGGCATCGATTACAGAACTAGCATGTTCGTTCTTACACTGGATAGCGGCGAGGCCCAAGATTCTTCCATACACGGACATGGTCAAATAGGTATTGGATAGTGCTGATATCACAAACAAACAATTTAAAACTCAGAACCGCGAACTCATGGAGTTGTTATTTCCACAATATTTAAGGTTATATCCTCTAACAAAAAGTGTTCAAGAGGTGAAAATCGCACCAGGGAAGCCCGGATCGAGAAATGGAGGCAGTTTCTGATGCACTAATCATGCATCGCTAGGCAAAACCCCTCAAAAAGGAAAGCCTCTAATTGCTCAGTCGCCGGTAAGCCCAAAAATTTGTAGGAAAAAGTGCTAAAGGCGAAAGGCAAAACCTGAATTCTAAAACCAGTGGTATTTATCAAGGATATCCTCAAGTGGTATGTAAATATCTACCAAATACAGGCAAGCTAGAGACAGAAGGCTCAAGAAAGAGCAGAGTCCATCAAAAGGTTAACCAAGTTGAATTGGGTTTCTTATTGGACGTACTTGGTAAAACCACACAACCAATGCATGACTCTCAAATGTATCATTAATTCTGCTGAGAAGATGGCACCAACACTTGTCGATTCCGTTTTCACACGACAGCTAAAGTCAAAAGTCAGCCAGCCAACTCTCCTAAGGCAAATGTTGAACGCTTGTGACTACAAGGAACAGATACATAGATAGTTAGTTGCCAGTTTTAGTTTTAGATTCAGTTTTAGTTTTAATTTTGCTTTATTTTTTCCTGAAATGAGGACGTTCATTTAAACCGCATCCTACATTTTTGTAATAAATTACTTTGAGATTTAGCTAGTAGTATTTAAACCCTTCTCATGCATTTAGAGAAGAGTCCTGAAATTTGTCAAAAACTTGTCCTCAGAACATGCACTTTTGCACCCTCCGAGGAGGTTTTGATGAATGAATGGAATAGGATTTATTGATATCTGTATTTAATATCTACTACTGATGTTGCACTTTTGTACTCTTATTAGATGTTGGATTAAGAAGAGATAGATCATTATTGCTGAAGCTCATGAGTAGAACTAGTTATAAATGGTACTTTTATCTCTTAACTATTTATGCTTATGTGTTAAGGTGATATTCATGTTCTGTTATTTATATATGAATGCTTGAATGCTTGAGTTATCATTTGGCACTTCTGTACGGTGATAGCTATTTATTTATGCTTAATATATGAGTAACTTATAATGCGATATGTTTTCCACAATTATTTCGTCTAACTTTTTATATGAAATGGTTTATCTTTATTGAATTCTTTTCTCATAGCAGTTGAATGATCTTTATTACCAATTGCCATTTGAAATCATTTTAGATTGCATAACTGAAAGATTAAATCCCGAGTTAGTTTTAGAATTAGATATTTCTGTTCATTAGAATACAGTTGCATTAGATTTAGAATAAATGTATTTTACTTAGAAGTTATTAGGAACGAAATATAAATTCTCAACACACACAAACATAAATTGGGAAACTGGTCCCATATCCCAGTCGGACCCACTATACCAAATGGAAAAGGAGCTGCTAACCAAGGCGGGTGGGTATCCCCCTTGTTGTAGACCCGATTCTCAGGAATTCCACATATTTGGCACTAGAAGGAGGGCCCCGAACTGTGAGTGGCAAGTAAATCTAAATCTAAATACCATTCTGAGAGTAAATCGCCCTCACCATCTCCCCCGAATTCTCCATCACATTTAGAATTTTTAAATCTTGAACAAGAAGTCAATAAAACAATAACCACTACCACAAACCCGAATATTTCAGAGAAATATACTATTGAACCTCCTGAAGTTGAATCTTTGATCCATAAACTTCAGCGATTTTCTATATCACCTCAAAGATCTGAAAAATCTCGAGGTAGTGTGACTTCACAATATAACCCTGCTCATCCTCTTACCAAATTGAAGAGCGAAAAGTTTGGTATTGAGCCAATTGAGTTACCTCTACCTACAAGGAAGAGAGCAAGGAAATCACCTAAAGGTTCTGATAGCGAGACTCTTTCATCATCATCATCCATCTCAACCTCTCCACCGCGAAGTCAACCATCCACCACTCCACTTCAGATTATTGTCCAACAGCCCATTGGAACTTCCACATCCCCTTCTCAATCATTTGGAACTGTAATATCCTCATCTTCCCAACCGCAGGGAGCATCTTCTACGCTTTCCTCTGTTAGTAGTTCAACAATGGCCCAATCTCCATGGAATAACCTAGGGGCAATCTTAATGCCTGCGCCCTTGAGTCAAATACCGGCCCATCCTGAAAAATGGCTGCCTAAGTTTAATCCTGAGGCAGGCATGCTAGAATAAGAACATATAATTAACTTCATGTTATCTATAAATCTCAATGGGGTTACTAATGAAGACGCTATTGTTTGGCTCTTTCCTTACACTTTGCAAGGAGCAGTGGGATCATGGTAATTTTCATTACCATCCGGATCTATCACTAGGTGGGACATTTTCCAAGAACAATTCCTGACTAAATTCAGTGATGACAAATCTACTGCGACACTGATCAACGACCTGTCTAACCTTAGGGCTGAGTCAAAGGAACCTATCAAAGATTTCAACTCATGTTTCAATAAACTATTGAACAAAATTCCTACCGCTTCCAAGCCTAGTGAAGAAGTTCGAAGCGAATGGTATATATCTGCTCTACCATCAAACATAGCAATCTTTGTTGATAGGGCTAACAAAACAACTTTAACTGACAATATGAAGGAATCAATAGCGGTAGGGAAACATATCATAGCCTTAGAAAAGAAAAATGATGTTGATGAACAAAAATCTAAGAAGGTTACTTTTAAGGAAGATCCAAAGAAAAAACAATCGAAAGACCCACTTGACTTATAAGGATTGCAGAAAGTTTTGAAAACCATGTCTAACGAAATGGTTGACATTAAGAAACAAGTAGCAGAGACTTCTTCTAAAAAGTCGTAGAAGCCTTATAGAAGAAATCCTTCGACTAATTCAAAGCCTCCCAATGCTATTACAAATGCTGAATCAGAAGAAGAGGAAGAGGAAATTGCTACCGAAGAACCTACCGATGAAGAAGAAGTTGTAGAAGTACAAGGTATGTGGGATTTCATCCTCCCAGATGAAGAGGATCAAGAGGCATCACCGATCAATACTAGAAGTAGAAATCAACTCGATCCTCCTAAACCTACTCCTAAGCCAAAGAGAACAAGCTCGATGTCTAAAGATAAAGTCGCAACAAAGGAGACATCACCCAAAGTGACTCAAACAAGCCCAATCCAAAAAGATTCACCAGCTCCATCTAAAACATTGATTTTTTCTGATGAGATGGAGTATAATATCATAGAAGATATGAAGAAGACTAAGGCTAACATTACTTTTTCTGAGTTGAGCAAGTTAAAACATCAGCAAAAGATTCTTTTAAAAGAATTACACCCAGTACCAGTTGCACCTCTTCCCGCAGTTGTAATCTCGCAAGCTTCCCATGAGATGGGAAGACCTCCAACTAATGTGACTAATAAAGTTGATCCAAATGATATCACTTTAATTGGAGGAAGGTCTGTTGAGCCCTGAACTTGCATCTTTCCTAGACATTTTCCTAGATTCTTTCCATTCATCTGGACCTCCTAAGCTATCAACATCATTGCATATTAGTCATAAAAGAGAATTTAAAGTGGTTTTTTAACTATGTCCTTGTGTTTGCTGTTTGAATTAGATTTTTGCTTATGAGCTGGAGAATGCAGCCACTTTCTGTAGCTGGTTCAACTTTCCGCAGCCATTTTTGTTAAACTATAGATTGCAGGTGTCACCAGGCAAAGCAAGCCACATGGGCAAGTTGGAAATGACCAGGACATGGATCAAGTCCTATTGGTCTAGCCGGATTCATTAGGAAAAGACATGGTCAACGGTGGTCAAGCAGTGGTCAAACAGGAGAGTCCTATGGCAACAGGACTCCATTTTCAAACACGTGAAGTTTTTCGTGGTCGTTTCTAGATCTCTGGAGACACGCTGACACCTGTAGGCTAACCACGATGTGGATCCAACAACCGCTTTCAATAGATTGCATAATCTCAGCGACCATGATGCTAAATACATGGACATTGTTTTTCACGTGTCCTATGTTCACATAGTTTTACAGGAAAACAATTATGTAACCTTTGTTATAAATAATGTGTTTCTATACGCATAATAGTTAAGTCTTTTGAATGTAATTTTGTTGTTAAGAACTCACTGTGTCGTGACACTAGTTTTATTGTTGTAACCATGTTTTGAGATATATAAGAAGACTCTGTTCTACATGCTTGCGTGAACATAATTTTGGATTGATAGTCTATTAGCCGAGGTTGTGCAGAGGGCCCCTGCACACTGAGGTTTCGTTTCCATTGTTGCTGTATAGTCTTTATGTATCATTTCTTTATTTTCACTGCACATGTTTTATATCTATTCACTTGTGTATATATTTCTAACATTTCACTTTTTTCCATGACTTTACAAGCTTTGTATAACATTGATCAGTGTGTGCATGTTTCAGGATAGAGTAGGCAGCCCGGGCATCTGTTTATAATTTTCATAATAACTAGAGATATGGAATTGATCCTCTGTTGACTTTTCTTTTCTTAGTTTCTTTTAATTCCAATTTTGTTTTGTTGAGTTCAGTTTTGTTCATTCGCTTTGTTAAGTTACTTAGAAATCAACTTTCTCATTTCATTGACGGTTGCCTCTGAAAGCCATAGCTAGACTAACTGGCGAGGGATCGAAATATGAATGTTGTGATTTGATTTTAGTTTACTTTTCTGCAATTAGATATTGGATTGCTCATTTCATTGATAGTTACCTCCGAAAGCCATAGCTAGACTAACTGGCGAGGGATTGAAATATGAATGTTGTGATTTGATTCTAGTTTACTTTTCTGGAATTAGATATTGGATTTCTCATTTCATTGACGGTTACCTCCAAAAGCCATAGCTAGACTAATTGGCGAGAGATCGAAATCTGAATGTTGTGATTTGATTTTAGTTTACTTTTCTGCAATTAGATATTGGATTTCTCATGTCATTGATGATTATCTCCGAAAGCCATAGCTAGACTAACTGGCGAGAAATCAGACTATGAATGATGTAATTTGATTTTAGTTTTACTTTCTTTGCAATCTTTGATTTCCTTGAGTGCAGTAGATTAAATCATTTTTCTATATTTAGATAGCAACAGAGATGATAGTTTCATAATCAGTAGTTCATTAATTACTTGTTTTAAATAACAACATATTTTCATTCTTGATTCAAGTATTATTTTGCACTAGTATGTTCTAAGACTTTCTGAAGTGTTAAGTTTCGGGAACCCTTATAAAGGACATATATTCCTTAAAACCTATAACCATACTTGCCTTCTAGAAACTTAAGAATAGGAATTCCATAAACAAAGATAAAAAAAAACCCCCAAAAACAACATAAAAATAAAAAATGACAAAAGTAAGAAATAGGTTATCTTACACATATAGTGCACCACACTTCGTTAGCTTATGAATCCCGAGTTGATAATTAATGTAGCAATTTAGGACACACTAAATTGACCAAACATTTTGGCGTTGTTGCCGAGGAAGTGTAACTAGGTAGCCAATTTCTTAAAAAAAAAAAACAATAAAAAGAAGGGAAAAATTGATAACTTCTTGAAGTATGCTCTTCTCTTGCACCTAGTGTGATCTGGAGGATCAGAAAAGAGAGTTATTGGTTTAATAATTTCTTGAGTATGCTCTCTTATTGCACCTAGTGTGATCTGGAAGATCAGAAAGCGAATTATTAGCCCAACTTGAGGAGAAAAATAAAAATAAAAAAATGACATCCATAGAGCAAGAGATTCTAGGGGAAGGTTTATAGCTAGGGCCAAGAGCTCGATTTTCACAACTCCAACTTCTTCAAGGCATAGACAAGATTCACCACCATCTACTCCTGGCCTTAAGATTCCTAGAATTCAAGGAGCAGTAGCTGAATTAGAGGATTCTCCTACACTATCTACCAAATCTCATCTAGGAGAAGACTCTTTCTTCACTTCTATTGGAGAGCATATTGTAACCAAAGAAGTAGAATCACCTGAAGAAGAAAAGGAAGAAACTCTCACCCATCCACCCTTGATAGAAGAACCAAAAGACTCTGAGGAAACTATCATGATGGAGGAAGTAGTAAATGGATTTTGGGGTAGAGGTAGAGGAGGACGAAATAATGGAGGAAACAATGGTGGAGGTGGAGGTAATAATGGAAGAAATAGGGAAGGATATAACTCATTTGGATTCCCTATAGTTGATGAGGAAACTTTGAAAGCCCTTTTATTGAAATCCATTAGAGATGAATGGATAGATATTTTAAACATGATGGGGAAGGGAGACATTTCTCAACTTCCACTTCGTGACATAGTAGAACTATGTGTCCATCTCTCGAGAGGAAAATCTAAAATGGGAAAAGGGCCTAGAGGTCCTTCTCTTATCAGAGCAAACAAATCTGCAACTGGATCGGTAAGTAGGGCAGAGATTGGCAATATGCTCGATGAATTCAAAACTGATATCCTAGGAAGCTTTAGTGAACAACTGGACACCCTTAAAATTCAAAACAAGCAGAAAGCAGAAACTAATGCTCTAGTCATCTTTTGTCCGAAATGTAGGAAGAAACATGCTCTAAGGGAATGCCCCTTGGACGAAAAATTTGTAGAAACATGTATGATTTGCTCGGAAAGTCATGAGACTAAGGATTGTCCTTCAATTCCTGGGCTCAAAGTTGCCTTTCAAGAATATCCAAATACAGTAGAATCTCTCTGTTTTGTTTCAAGAAGACCTTGGCAGGGGCAACAAAATCAAGGTTTTAACAACCCTATGAATTTTCAACCCCCGCCAAATTGGAATTCTTAGCAACAACCTTGGCTCCAACCTCAAAATCCATATCAATCATGGGCACAATGGATGCAAAATCCTTATGGGATATTTGCTCAATTTTATCAATATCCTCCATCTTTTCAAAATCAACAAATTCCACAACTTCCAAATCAAAATCCACAACTTTCATTGCCATTTCCACAACAACAACCCTCTCAACAAAATCCAAATCCTCAACTCATGCTTCCATTTCAACAAAAGACAAATCAACTGCCCGCTCACCCATTTCCAAATCCTAACAATAAAAATCCTCATAATACTTACATGATAGAAGGACAACAATTTTCTACCTATATATTGTTCCTCTCAATGATGTACAACTCAGGTCCGGTAGAGTTTTAGAAAAACCTTCTATAGATGTCCAAGAGCAAGATACCTCTAAGGAGGACTCTCTTAAAGGCAAAAAGGGCATCTCTTCAAAACTGAAACACTCAAAAATAGAAAGAAAAGTCAACCCCCACAACTCCTGTAGTTGAGCAACCTGCATCTTCATCAACACCTCCTTTCCCTGAAAGATTACAAATTGATAAAGGGGTGGAAAAACAAATCTTGTTGCCTGACCATGATTTTCTAGATGAATTAAAGAATGTATGTATCAATATCCCCTTGCTACAAGCCATTAGAGAGATTCCTATTCTAGCAAAAACAATAAAGGAGTTGAGTCTCAAAAGACCAGGAAGGAAACCAAGAGATACAAGAAAAATCCACCTAGTAGGAAAAATTGCAGATATCATGATGGGAAAAATTACCATGCAGAAGTATGTAGATCTAGGTAGTCCAATTGTCAAGACACATATAAATGGGATAGAAATCCCAAACACATTGATTGACTTAGGGGCTGCTATCAACATTATGAGTAGACAGACCATGGAATAGCTTAAGCTTCCTAATCTTTTTTTTACACCTATTTTACTGCAGCTTGCAGATAGATCAATAATCAAACCAGATAGTGTATTAGAAGATATTTCAGTCTCCTTAGATTCTTGGGAATATCCAGTAGATTTCATGATTTTGACTCCCAAGAGCAATCTAGGAGGGCATCCACTTATCTTAGGAAGAACTTGGCTAGCCACAGCTGATGCTTTCATTAGTTGTAGATCTGGGGATATGTACATTTCTGATGGAAATTCGACAAAGAAATTCAATTTGTATCCTCCAACAAAAGCAATTACAGAAGGAAAGAATGGGTCTGTTGTTGAGGGCAGAACCGGAAGGGGCCAAGTTTATAGAGGGGTACCCCCAAGTGAAAAACATACTGAAGAAAGCACGGTGGCTATGGTTTATTCAAAAATTCAAGGGCTACAATAAGGAGATTACAAAAGCTTTTGCGAGGTCTTTTAACGGCCTGGAGGTGGAAATTGGGGACCTCAAGTTTACTGTCACCAAAGCATCCATAGCAGCCGCTACAGAACTCCCTCAAGAGGGAGAACGCTCGTTCAAGAACAAAAGCTTTGACGAGAAGGCTTGGAGGGTTATCCTACGCAATCCAGGTATGGATGTAACTATATTCAAACAAGGAATTCATGTCCATGCTTTAGAAGAGAAATGGGTCAGTTTATTTTTTATTATTCAAAAGTTCATTACGTGTGAAGGTTGTTGTGGATCAATGTATATGTATCATACCCGGTTGTTGATGAACTTTTTAGAAAACCAAACCCTCAATCTGCCTTACTTTTTATTACTGAGCTTGAAAACGATGTGCACAATCGTCCAAAAGAATATAGAGGACATAGAACCCCACCTGCAGCATTAGTAAAAGCTTCTTTTGATTCAAACATAATTTCCATAAAGGACTTTCAGATTGGAGATCTAGTTTTAAAATGGGACAAGGCTCATGAGGAAAATGGAAAATATACGAAATTTCAACGAATGTAGCTTGGCCCTTACCAAATTACAGAAATCATAGGTCCATCTACTTTCATGTTACAGGATTTAACAGGAAAAAGAGAATCTTTACCTATTAATAGGCAGATCCTCAAAAAATACTTTCCATAGGAGATCATTCTTCTATTTTTGTAGATTAGTTTTTTCCTTTATTTTCATAATAAAACTAGTTGTTAATGGTTACATTTGGAAATCACGAAAAGACAAGTATTTCTTTTAGATTTTGTTTTTTTTTCGCTTGTATAAATAGAATTGTTTTATAAAATTGGTCATTATTATTGAAAGACACAGTCAAAGGCTATAAGCCTAAAAATGATACTAGTTTCAACCTTGTAAATTTTGATAAAAAGCGACCTTTAGTGGGAATTTGTTTTATATCAGTCAAATGAAAGGCATCAATAACAAAATGAAGATTCTCTGTAGAAAATATCTTTCCAAAAAACTCTACAATTGTCGTCCAGAGCTATTCTTAAGGAAACAATGACTTCCTCCCCACTTAGGAAATTATGAGCTTCGAGGAATAATCCAGCAATACACTTTAAACTTAAAGAATAAGAGGTATCATCATGAGCTGACTTATCATGATCATAGATATTATAGCTTGCTGACTTTGCCAAAACTGCATACCACAACAGGGCAATGACTTGAGATTGTTGCAATCAAAAGACAAGGGGTCTCATCACGAGCCAGCTTGTTCAGCAAAGTTATAAATCAAGTGAGTGGCACTGTCATAATTTGGCTATCAAACCAAGGCATTGTTCTTTAAGGATTAAAAGAAAATAGAAGTATTAAGTGTAGATATGGATTTCTCTTTGAAAATCGTATATTTCTCCAAGTAGGATACAGGATCATTGCTGGGTAACACATAACCCTGTAGGCTATAAATGCCTATTGGTAGCAGAGGATCTACCTAAGACAAATGAGCATATTTAAAATTGATTTACAGAGAAGTCTTTGTTTTTATCTTTATAAACCAAGTAGTGACCGATGTAGATACAATGACTAGCTCTAGGAAGTTAGCAGCCAAAGTTAACATAGAAGAAACAAACTATCATTAACAGCTGAAAGCATGATGTACTTTATCTTTCTATAATGAAGTTTGATTTTCTAGAAAAGTTTTCTGTTTTGGAAGTTTAGAAAATTCAAAAGAAAAGCAGAGATAATTGGTTCTTGTTGTAGATCTAACCCAGAAATATATGAAAATATAAATAAACCCAAGAATAACTAGATCTGAATAGATAGAAATGATTCACTTTATTGATCAAACCCTTAAGGTAGGGCAACACCATACATTCACTCCTTAAGGAAGGAGAACACTCCACAAGCCATATATATTCCTTGACACTATTTCTTGACACTCTCCATGTGGAGTCTCTAGCCTCTATATAGGCCTCATACATGCAATACCATGGATCATTACCATGGTTCCCTCATACCATCCACTAATACCATGGGCCCATTACATTATTACTAACTACTTGTGGTCCCTTACATGATATGGGTTAACCACCTTATTTATTACTATGGCCCATCCCATTATTACATTATTACCTTGGGTACCTCCCTTGGTACCCCATATTATCCCCCCTAGGTATATAACAGTTCTTCCAAGTGAATCGCCAATTTTTATGGCCAGCAACAACCCCCCTTCTTATTTAGTTTTATTACTAATACTAAATAATTGGGGACCCTTTTTCAAAAAAAAATTAGTACTTGTATTCCCTTTTTTAATAAAACTTACTATAATAAACTTAGGAGAATACCTGAAAAATATAAAAAGACTTAAGTTTTATGATAAGTTCAAATAAATCCACCTTGTCAATAAAAAGAGTCACATCGCTAAAAGCTAATGAATGCTTTCCTACAAGCGGAATCCTAAGATTGTGAAATTGCAATGCAAAATCATGCACTAAAAGACACTCATCACATCGCATGTCTCAAATATCACTTAAGGTAAAATGACTCAAACCGCCGATATGAGATGGCAAGTCTCACAAATCGCATTTCGCAGAAAACATGTTAATGGATGATTTTACACACACAATGAATTAGCAATATTGTGATCTGCAATATTGTGAAGAAAATCGCAAAATCGCCTTGTTATAGATCTACAAGGTTTGTTGTTCGAAAAAGCTTTTTCCATAAACCGATGCTTAGTTATGCCGTTAAAGTTAATTAATGAGTTAGTTGGCAATCATTAATGAAATATGGTTTTGATCTAATCAAAGAGCCATTTCACGTAGCGTTATATATTTTATATGTTTTCGGCATTTAAAGCTTTCCCGTCACCTTTTTCTTATCATTACTCTTGCCTCATTTGTAAATTGCAAGAGCAAAGAGTAGAGAAGTATACATAGAAATGCTCAGAATATTATGGGAAAGAAGGGTAAAGCTCCAAGTTCTGAAGATAAAGAAATGAAGCCCTTATACATAGACACCACCTGTAACAAAGATGTCAGTATTACTACTTAGGAAAGCATGTACAGCCTACTCAAGGAAGAAAATCCCAGAGTAATGGAGGTTACAGCAACCATAGATTCACGTAGGTCATCTGAGGCATTGACAGAACTAGCATGTTTGTTCTTACACTAGATAGCGACAAGGCCCAAGATTCTTCCATACACAGACATGGTCAAATGGGTACTGGATAGTGCTGATATCACAAATAGACAATTTAAAACTCAGAACCAAGAACTCATGGAGTCATTCTTTCCACAAAATTTAAGGTTTATATCCTCTAACAAAAAGCACGCAAGAGGTGAAAATCGCACCAAGGAAGCCCGGATCGAGAAACGGAGGTAGTTTCCGATGTGTGATTAGTAGCATCGCTAGGAAAAACCCCTTGAAAAGGAAAGCCTCTAATCGCTCAATCACCTGTAAGCCCGGAAATTTGTAGGAAAAAGTGCTAAAGGTGAAAGGAAAAACCTAAATTCTAAAACCAGTGGTATGTTTCATTTATATCCTCAAGTGGTATGTAAATATCTACCAAATACAGACAAGCTGGAGACAAAAGGCTCAAGAAAGAGCAGAGTCCATCAAAAGGTTAACCAAGTTGAATTGGGATTCTTACTGGACATACTTGGTAAAACCACACAGCCATTGCATGACTCTCAAATGTATCATTAATTCTGCTGAGAAGATGGCGCCAGCACTTGCCAATTCTGTTTTCGCAGGATAGCTAAAGTTGGAAGTCGGCCAGCCAACTCTCCTTAGGCAAATGTTGAACACTTGTGACTGCAAGGAACAGATACATAGATAGTTAGTTGCCAGTTTTAGTTTTAGATTCAGTTTTAGTTTTAATTTTACTTTATTTTTTCCTCAAATGAGGATGGTCATTTAAACAGCATCCTACATTTTTATAATAAATTATCTTTAGATTTAGCTAGTAGTATTTAAACCCTTCTCATGCATTTAGAGAAGGGTCCTGAAATTTGTCAAAAACGTGTCCTCAGAAACATGCACTTTTGCACCCTCCGAGGAGGTTTTGATGAATGAATGGAACAGGATTTATTGATATCTATATTTAATATCTACTACTGGTGTTGCACTTTTGTACTCTTAGTAGATGTTGGATTAAGAAGAGATAGATCATTATTGTTGAAGCTCATGAGTAGAACTAGTTATAAATGGTACTTTTATCTCTTAACTATTTACGCTTATGTGTTAAGGTGATATTCATGTTCTGTTATTTACATATGAATGCTTGAATTCTTGAGTTATCATTTGGCACTTATGTACGGTGATAGTTATTTATTTATGCTTAATATATGAGTAACTTATTATGCGATATGTTTTCCACAATTGTTTCGTCTAACCTTTTATATGAAATGGTTTATCTTTATTGAATTCTTTTCTCATAGCAATTGAATGATCTTTATTACCAATTTCCATTTGAAATCATTTTAGATCGCATAACTGAAAGATTAAATCCAGGTTAGTTTTAGAATTAGATATTTCTGTTCATTAGAATACAATTGCATTAGATTTAGAATAAATGTCTTTTACTTAGAAGTTATTAGGAAGGAAATACCAATTCTCAACACACACACACATAAATTGGGAAACTAGTCCCATATCCCCAGTTGGACCCACTATACCAAACGGAAAAGGAGCTACTAACCAAGGTCCGGACCAGGTGGGTATCCCCCTTATTGTAGACCTGATTCTCGGGGCTTCAACAAGGCCCAACACTAATTCTCTCTTTGTTGACACTTCTAGTGATGATATTTTATTGACCCTCATCAATGTTATTTTTGGTACTTTTGGTGACGACAAAAAAATGTTTGTCATCATTGATGATTCCAATGGGTTTTTGATGACGTTATGTACCTATTACTATATTTTTTGTCAAAAGATAGCGATTTAAGACCATTGTTATAGATCCCTTTTCATTATGTGTCCAAGTCCATAGTGGTTAGAGTTAGTCAATTTGTTAAGAAGTAATTAATGTGTATCATTTACTTCAAGTCATAAGAATATAGTTTTCCTATTAGTCAACACATGATTCATCTCTATTAGTTTTATTTTCTAGCAAATTCCCTTTAGATAAAATTCCACTAGTGTGTGTAGGAACTATATTATTTAATACATAATCAAGCTTTGTCAATTCTATTAATAATATAGACCTAGCACTCCTCAACACTCATGGTACACCTTAACATGCTTTGGAACACACTAACACTCCTTGGCACCTCATATGTCTTGGAACATATTTGTACCTATAACATCTTGCCATGAGTAGGGTGCCCAAGCACATGTTGGCATGCCCTAGCATAACATAGAATTCCCCTAGGATGTGTTGGCATGTCTTGTAGTCCCTAACATGCCCTGGAACACTTTGACATAATATTGCATTGACATACATTAACACTCAACACACATTGGTACTTGGAATGTATTGGAACATATTATTTGTGTTCCTAACATTCCCCTTTTGAAAAAGATAAAGTCCCAACTTATTAACCCTCTTATGTGTTCATTTCCTTGCATTTTATCTTGGTTATTCCTTTTGTTTCCATGAAAATCCTTGATGCATATTGGCATACTTTGGTGCCCTACACATCCTAGCATGTCTTGGCATTTCTTGGCACTATTTGGCACATGTTAGAATGCCCCGGAACTACCTAGAACACTCTAGCACTTATTGACATGCCCTGATATTCCCTAGCATGCATTACTTATGCTTAACATACCTTGTCACTCCCTCCTTGGCATGACAACTATCACTCATTGACACTCCCAGACACACCCTCATATTCATTAACTTCCATGCATTTTGACCTAGTGGTCCCTTGTGTTGTCCTAGTACTCCCTAACAATCCTCAGCATGCATTGGAACTCTCTAACACACCTTAGAACTCTTCGACATGCTCTACCACTTCATAGCTTGCATCACACTCCCTAACACACATTGGCACTTGCCATGTGTTTGCACTTGGAAAGTCTTAGCATGTTTGACATGTATTGAGATGATTTGGTATGCTTTAGCATGGTTAATATTAAATTTATTTGAGATCAATTATTGGAAAGTAGATGAGAAGAAACAGAGGAATATTTGGCACTTAGAATGCACTAACACTTGGCAATTTGTACCTATTGGAACCTAGTGTTGGTGTGCCTAGCATGCCCCTCATGGAAAAGGTAAATTGATGACTTATTAACCCTTATATGTGTTTGAAGCATTTCGATAGTGGAAAACGAGAAGAAAATAGCGTGCTCCGCTAGGGTTTTCCGGTGTTCCACAGTTTCCCTGGATGGTGCAGCCAGGGCAAGACACATTTCTTTTTCGCTTGGATTCCCAAGCTCCGGTCATGTTGCAGGCCTGCTCAACATCCGAGATCCACGCAGCTCAGTTGCAAAACAGGTTTCTTCAGGCGGGTGGGAAGATTTTGGAATTATCGATTTTTTCCAGATCTACTTCACGAGTGAAGGTGTATCCCAAAAACCCCACAGGGCCATTTTCTACGCCACAAATGGAAATGACTTCTTGACAGCGGTGAAGCAAGGGCTCCCATTGCTTGAGGTTTCGTTTTCAATGTCTGTGTTTACCCTCTGTTCGGTTCCACATCCTCAAAACCGTTTATGGGCGGGAAGTTGGGTTACATTATATGTATTTTTTCCTTTGGAACAGTCTACGTCCTTGCGTTACTTAAGGATTTGCATATTGGAAACAAAAACACTTCTAGGAAACCTTGTTTTCAAAACGTATGCAAAATACCAAAGCAGGGAGGATGCGTGGCAAGTGTTTGACGGAATGCCTCGCCAAGAGTTGGTCTCATGGAGGGGACTGATCTCAAACTATGCATAGAATGGATTTTCTGGAAAGGCTCTGAGAAATCGTCGTGAGATGCAGCGTCCAACTGTCGTTTGGCCTCTACTCGGCCCAGCAGAAAATGCTGTAGCAAGCTTCAGAGAGGCCCCGACTCCTTTCAAGCCAAACCTAGTGATTAAGATCGCGTGCTGCCTAGCGCAGGGAAATAAGAAATAGGCACAGGTTGGGCCCCTAGCAAGATGTGCATGCACCAGCGTCCTCTCGTCTCAGATTTACAGAGGAAAGCAGAAACTGGAGCACTCTGCATCTTTCCAGATCCTAATCGTGCTCCTCTTGGTCAAAACTTTGCTTCAGTGGGTGAGCTCTTCGGATCTAGTGCACGACCTCAAGAAAATACTGGAATTTAGGATGGGAATTCCCTTTGCTTCTCAAAGACTCCTCTTCAAAGGTAAACAACTTGAGGATCTCTTGCCCCTTTCATTTTATGACATTCAAAGAAATGCTTCCATCATTCTTTCCCTTCGTTTGAGAGGGGGAGTTGTTGGACAGTCATCTTCAGCGGCAGCGTTTTCATACAAAGATGTTGTCCATGCTCAGAAACCCAAGAACTCCACTCCACCAGCCCAGGCTCCAAAACCATTTTTGGTGGACAAGCTGGAGGAAACCCCCTCCATTGAAATAATGCATCCTACGATGGATAGGCAATTCCAAATGTATGCAGAATATGGCATTATTTGTAGTTTCAATGGGCTATGGCCATGCACAGCAGATCTCTACAGATGGATTCACTCCAACTGGACCAACAATTGCAAGGTTCTTCTCTACTCAAAAGGTTTCTTCATTGTAGTGTTTGCTGACAGTGAGGATTATCAAAAAGGATTAACTGAAGGCCCCTGGTTTTGGGACTCAGCGGGTTTATTCTTAACCCCTTGGTTCCCAGATTTCGATCCCTCTACAACTATCATCACCAAACTCCCCATCTGGGTCAAACTTCCTAATATCCCGGCGGCTTTATGGCACTTTGCTGTGTTTGAAGGAATCAGCAACACTCTAGGCCGCTTTCTAGCCACAGACACCTCTGGAGGGGAAAAGGGCATATTCACATTCGCCATAATCTATGCATAAATTGACATGAGTAAAGGACTTCTGGATCATATTATTCTCAAATTTGGATACTTCCACTGGACTCAAACCCTGGATTACGAGAACACAGCGTTCCGCTGCAGAAATTGCCATCTCACAGGGCACCTTCAAAGCTCGTGTCCATCGATCCCTGCTCAAAAGAAGAATTCCATTCCTAAGCCGAAATCCAAAAGCTGGAAACCTTTTGACCCGCTCCCCATGGATGATTTTGATTCTAGCTCAGATGAAGAGGAAGGGGATGAGGAAGGTATGGACGCATCGCTGGCTCAGGATCCACCCTCAACTAGTCCTGAGGAATCCATTGTCCCACCTATCTCGCAGAAACGAACTCTTGAGTCCTCTCCATCGGATTCAGACAAGGAGATCTCTCCGTCAGCCCAGCTCAGTTTGCAAATCATGCCAGTGCAGCAGGATCATCTTGGTTGGGTCAAAGTTGGTAAAAATAAAGGAAAAAAAGGCCGAATAGATAATTCTACCCACGTTGGGTAGAATCCTCTATAGTGCTCTTGTTTCTATTTTCTTCTAGTTACTTGTTGCTTAGCACTATTCTCTTCTTGTCTTCTCTTCGAGGCCGAGGTGGATAGTCTATCCTTTCTGGCCGCTCGTTTTCTTCGGGGTTCTGAAGGAGGTCCCTTTGGTCTAGTTGTTATGTTTGCAAAGTATTGCTTCAGGCTTTTGTCTGCTCGCGCAGACCTTTTGTAAAATATGTTTTGTTGTCTTAATATAAAAAGCTGATTTACACAAAAAAAAAACCCTTATATGTGTTCATTTCCTTGTAATTTAACTTGTTCCTCCCTTTTGTTGCCTTGATAGTCCTTGGTATGCATTGTCACACCCTTTCACATATTGGCATGCATTAACACTTGGCACATCTTAGATTGTTTGATGTTCCTTCATACTATTTGGCACATGTTAGCATGCCCTAACATTCCCTAACACACCTTGGCAGTCATGCCTTTAAAACTAGAATTACATTTTTCCATGACTTGCGAACCTTAAATTCCCTAGAACACCTTGGCATTCCCTAGTTGAAATGCCCTCATAGACACCCTTACTTTTTTTGCAACTTGGGAACCCAACCAATTCATTAGAAAAACAATATTGTGCCAAACCCAAAGTCTCCCTTTATTTGAAATTTCTTTGTCCATGCCTTATCACAACCATAGGCTTGCCTCCTACAAGTTCTATTATGAACTTCTCCTAAAACACTTCATCCTTGGGACACCTAGAATTCACTAACACTCCTTGGCACGCACTCTTATTCATTCGTTTCCAAACATTTTGACCTATTTATCCCTTGTGTTCTCCTCACACTCCCTAACACTCCTCAACATCCATTGACATTGTCTACCATGTGTTAGCACACATTTTCATTCCTTGGCATGCCCTAACACTCCTTAGCTATCGTGCCCTCACAACTACCCTTACTTTTTTTTAGACTTGGGAACCTAACCAAGTCTTGCCTCGACTACAACAACGTAACCAAGTTATAGTTACTACAACTAGACTATGCTTTTTTCACCTAAGAAATACCTATAACACATCTTAGGCTACTCATGTCCAATCTCAACTCATACCACTTAATAAGTTACCAAGTCAAGGCTCATGTCCAACCATGGACATAAAACAACTAAGCAACATAGTTTACATCTTGACATGCCATAGCACCTAGAACGTCTAATAATCCCTTAGCCCTATGTGGCACGTGTTAGCATCCCCTGCATTTCTTGGCATGCTTTGCACTCCCTAGCACACCCTAGCACTCCCTGACATGTCTTAGAACTCTAGCATGCCTTGGCACTGCCTAGCATATAACCTTGTCACTCCCTCCTTAGAACACTTGGAACTCATTGACACTCCCTATCACACACTCTTATCTCTTCATTTCCATGCATTTTGAACTAGTTATCCCTTGTGTTTTTGTGGCACTCCCTAATATTATTTGGCATGCATTGACACACCCTAACACCTAGCACATCTTGGAATGTTTCGCTAGAACTCTAGCATTCCTTGACACTACCTAACATATTTTGTCACTCCCTCCTTACCACACCTAGAACTCACTAACACTCCTTGCCACACACTCTTATTCATTCATTTCCATGTATTTGAAACTAGTGATCTGTTTTGTTTCCTTAGCACTCCATAACACTCCCTAGCATGCATTGGCACACCCTAGTACCAGGCACATCTTGGCATGTTTCCCTCACCTCTAACATGCCAACCATACCTTTTTACTCCCTCAGAACACCTATATCTCATTAACACTTCATGTCACAAACTCTTATTTGTTCATTTGCATGCAATAATTTTACCTAGTGCTCCCTTGTGTTTCCCTAGCACTCCCTAACACTTCCTAGCACATGTTGACACACCTTGGCACCTAACACATCTTGGCTACATGTCTCCCTAGTAACCTGGCATGACTTAGCGTAACCTAAACATACCATGTCACTCTTTCCTTAGCACACGTGGAACTCGTTGACACTCCCTGTCACACATTTTTATTCATTCATTTCCACGCATTTTGACCTAGTTCTCCCTTATGTTTCCCTGGCACTCCCTGACACTCCTTAGCACGCATTGACACACCTTGGCGCTTGGCACATATTGGTATGCTTCCCTAGCACTCTAACATGCCTTGGAAATACATAGCATACCTTGCCACTCCCTCCTTAGCACACCTGGAACTTGCTGACACTTCATTTCCATGCATTTGAAACTAGTATTCCCTTGTGTTCCCTTGGCACTTGGCACATCTTGGTATGATTCCCTAGCACTCTAACGTGCCTTGGAACTACATATCATACCTTGTCACTCCCTCCTTAGCACACCTGGAACTCGCTGACACTTCATTTCCATGCATTTGAAACTAGTATTCCCTTGTGTTTCCTTGGCACTTGGCCCTAACACTCCCTAGCATGCATTCGCGCCACACTCTGGCACCTAGCACATCTTGGCGTGCCTTAGTAGTTGACTTGTCTTAGCATGCCTAACATGCCTTGGAATTTTCTAGCATGTGTTATTACTTCCTTCCATTCCCTAGCACATCTTGGAACTCCCTAATTGTCATGCCCTCATAGATAGCTTTACTATTTTTTCAACTTGGGAACCCAACCAAGTCATTGGAAAAATAGTGTTGTGCCCAACCCAAAGTCTCCCTTAGTCTGAAACTACTTTGACCAACCCCTTATAATTGTAACCATAGGTTTGCCTCCTACATTTCCTATTATGACCTTCTCCTAACACACTTTTTCCTTGAGACACCTGGAATTCATTGACACTCCTTGGCACACACACTTGTTTTTTAATTTCAATGTATTTTGACCTAGTTCTCCCTTATGATGCCCTAACACTCCCTAATATTCCTCAACATCCATTGGAAATGTTTGACATGTGTTAGCATGCCTTTTAATTCCTTGGAACACCCTAACACTCCTTATCTATAATGCCCTCACAACTACCCTTACTTTTTTTAGGACTTGGGAACCCAATCAAGTCTTGCCTCAACTACAAAAACTTGACCAAGTTACAGTTACTACAACTAGACTATGCCTTGTTCACCTAAGAACTGACTATAACTCATCTTAAGATACTCATTTATAATTTCAACTTATCCAACTTAACAAGTCACAAGTTACCATGTTAAGGCTCACGTCCAATTGTGGCCATAAAACAACTGAGCAACATAGTTTGAATCCTGACATGCTATAACACCTAGAACATCTAACAATCCCTTGGCACTATGTGGCGCATGTTAACACCCCCTACATTCCTTGCATGATTTGGCACTCTCTAGCACTCCATGACATGCCTTGGCACTACCTAGCATATAACCTTGTCACTCCCTCCTTAACACACCTGAAACTCATTGACACTCCCTATCACACACTCTTATCCGTTCATTTCCATGCATTTTGAGCTAGTTCTCCCTTATGTTTCCATGTCACTCCCTAACACTTCCTGACACCTGACACATCTTGGCATTTTTCCCTAGAAATATAGCATTCCTTGGCACTACCTAGAATACCTTGTCACTCACTCCTTAACACACCTAGAACTCACTAACACTCCATGTCATATACTCTTATTCATTCATTTCCATGCATTTGAAACTAGCCCTCCTTTTTTTTTCATGGCACTCCCTAACACTCCCTGGCATGCATTGGCACACCCTAGCACTTATCACATCTTGGCATATCGTTGGCTTGGCCTCTAGCATGTCTTAGCACTACAAATAATATCTTGTCACTCCCTCAACACACCTGGAACTCACTGGCACTTCCTTTCAAAAAATCTTATTCATTCATTTCCATGCATTATTTTGACCTAGTGGTCCCTTGTGTTTCCATGGCACTCTGTAACGCTTCCTAGCATGCGTTGGCACACCTTGGCACCTAGTACATCTTGGTCAGATGTTGCCCTCATACTCTAGCATTCCTTAGCACTTCCTAGCATACCATGTCACTCCCTCCTTAAAACACCTAGAACTCATTGCAATCCCTATCACATGGTCTTATTCATTCATTTCCATGCATTTTGACCTAGTTCTCCCTTGTGTTTCCCTAGCACTCACTAACACTCCTTAGCACGCATTGGCACACCTTGGAACTTGGTACATCTCAGCTTGCTTCCCAAGCACTATAGCATGCCTTGGCACTGCCTAGCATACCTTTTCATTCCCTCCTTATCACACTTGGAACTCACTAACACTCCCTATCACACACTCTTATTCATTAATTTCCATGAAATTGAAACTAGTGCTCCCTTGTGTTTCCTCGCACTCCCTAACACTCCCTAGCATGTGTTGGCACCACACCCTAACACCTGGCACATCTTGGCATGCCTTAGCACTTGGAATTAATTGGCATGTGTTGGCACAAAAATGGGAATAGGGAAGAGACCCTGGGTTCATGCACAAGAGGCCAACAAGGCTCCGTTGTAGTCTAGAACAACGTCGACATTTTTACCTTACTCAAAGAGGGTAAGAAGTCTCCCCGAGGCATGTCATCACTGAAGTGTGAGAGGGTAGAATGAGGCACCAAGGGAACCACAACCCACAACCAATATTAACTCATAAAAATCAAGCACCTACTGTAATCCAACCATACTATTCTACTCACATTACCTTAGCAAAATCATACAACATATAGATAGATATTTAAATAATTTAAAGAACCAGTATAGAACTCAACTGCCTCTTTCATTACGCTTCATAGAAATAAATACATAAATAAGTAAATAAGGCTCGAGGTCTTATCATCAACAACAAGAATGACCCAACCCATAGATCAGAGACCAACAGAGCAAGGGTGTACTCACTTTACGCAACTCAAGAAGGTTGCACTGGTTCCTAACTCGCTTGGTACATCAACAACTAGTATTCACCAATCCTTTCACATCCTTTCATCTGCCTTCTATGCTTTGCTCTGCACCTAGACTGCCAGTTCCACTTATTTCTTGCTCGGTTGCTTTGTGTTGGCATAGGGTCCCCAAGGTCAATTTGAGCCAAATTTTGGTAAACTTTTGTAATATCTTTTTGAAATTGTAAAGTCTCTTCGAAATGTGGAAGCGGAGCATGAAGCTAGTACAAGTCAAAGGGGCTTTGTCCCTAAGGTGGGTAGGCAATAAGAGGTTTTTGAGACCTTCCCATGGTCCGTAGACCATGGTCTTGTAAGCAAAATGCTATATATAGGTGAGTCATAGCGAGTCTAAGGAAGTAACTTTGGAGAAGAATCATTGTAAGGGCAAGGTGCTAAGGTAAGAAAGGTATGTTTCCTATACTTAGGCAAAAGGGGAAGGTTCCTGCAGTTGAGTGCGCAGAGACCTTGGTAGGTCTGCAGGATGTGTTCGCGGGCCTCTGTAGCTGAGTGCACAAGGAAAATAAGTTTGTATTTGAATGATTATACTTAATAAGGATTGTTTTGAGCCAACTCTGATGCATCAGTGTCTTATTTATTATTTCTGTAAAGTTTATGTATCTTCACTCTGTGTTATGATTTACATGAATTAAGGCTTATTTACTGTGCGAAAATAGTATATCTATAATATTAATGTATTTTAAGACTAACTAAGGACCTGCGTAGAAGTCTAGAAGTTGTTTAAGTACATTTATAGTAATTGTCTGTTTGGAAAGGTTAGGTGTGCATGAAAGTGGATCTAAGCCATATGGATTGTAGGTACCAATCACATAGGCCTTTGGATGCAAAAACCTAGTTCTATCATCCCCCAATACTGCTTCAGGTGAGACTACAGTCTGTGCTACACGAGTTGTTTCCGAAAGGGCCAAAAGTTAGGGTTTTTTTGGTTGGTGCAGATACCGTTGAACCTAGGTCAGGCCCCATCAATCCAACAAGTGGTTCTGTTTCCAAGACCGGGATCTATCTAAGGAATGTGTGATGTCAAATAAGTGGTTCCCTACTAAGAATAAAATCAAAAATAGGATCAATCGGAAGTTGCACGTATTTGTAGCTCAGGAGTACAGAAACTCGTGGTTATCTGAGGAACAATGGCTGAATAGATACCTGTACACAGACGAGACAGAAGCCTTCTTCTGTTTCTATCCTTGTGAATTGCACAAGTGGTTGTCCAGGTTAGCAGATAATTAGGGTATGTGGAGACTTGATGGCCCTATTGTGTGGACCCCAGTATTGGTGAAACGCTTGGAAGCTTTAGAAAATAACATCGCATGGGTCATTGATCACTAGATTTATCGTATCTTAGGATGAATCATCATTGAGTTTGCAATCGATACAACCATCAACTACAATGAAGCAGAGCCAGGTTCTTTAAGGGATCAAGTGGTAAGTACTTAAAATCTCTGAAATCTTGGATTAAGATGTTGTTGTGTGAGAAACGGGTTATGCCATTACATTGATGTTTGGGGCTACATGAAGCGAAACACCATTCAAAAGAAACGAAGAATCAAGTTCTAAATACAGTCCGTTGTAAGGATTCTCTTCTAGAGATGACGAAGGAAGTATTCTAAATACACTTGTGACGCACACTACAGTTGGTAAGATAGGGTATCGGGGGGATACCTCACCCATCCACTCCACCTCCACCTTCGCCACATACACCTCCACCTCCACCTCCACCTCTGCATCAACTATTCAAAATGGCAAACGTGACGAAGATGCCAATCTTCAAAGGGGTGGGAAGTGAAGACCTTGAATACTTATGGTTTGTCGCGGATGTTGTATGGACAGTGCAGTAGATTATAGATGATAATATGAAGAAACTGCAGCTGGTCACAACACTACAGGATAGAGCATTGACTTGGTACATCAAGTTCTGTAGGATAGACTTGGAGCGATGATGGTAAAGACTCAATAGACATTGAACAGTGAGTTTAATAAGCCTAAGTCTCGGGTGTAGTCTGTAATTGAGTTTAAGGAAATATAATAGAGGGTAAATGAGTTCACGTGGGGCTTCAATTAAAGGTTAAAGTGCCTGATCTAGCAAGCTAATATGTCTATCACAGATTCTCAACATAAGGACTAGTATATTGCATCTCTCTTTCCTCATCTAAGATTACCATTATCAAAGTAGAAGCTAGGAACGCAAGCAGAGGTTGTAGAGATCGCGATGAGGTTGGAAGCCTCGGTAGTGCAAGATACGAACATTGGAGTACAATAGATTTAATCACAGTTGGAAAGCCTGCACATTGAGTTGTAGAGCTTGAAGATAGGAAAGGAAGATTAGGCAGAGGTGCACACTAAAGTCTGGTGTATAAAATTCAAAGACAAGGGACATGATAAGGATCACGACCCTATTTTCATAATTACTTTATTGGAGGATGTCCTTTACCATTGAAGCTAGAGAACATTATGGGACCGAGCGTAGGAATACCCTTATGGTGTGTTATCTGCCAGATAGCTAGAAATCATGCAACTGACCATTGTCACCTCTTGCAAAAGTTGTACAAACGTCGAAACAGTTTTTATGTACCTTCTATAAATCGGTTGGGCATGATGAGTGAAACTACCTAAGCTATGAATTGATGATGGAGCGGACCCATATGTATCAAATGCAGGAGGAAAATTGGCATCAGGATTAGGGCGCAGGTGCAGCACACAAAGAATTCTAGTGCTATGGAAGAGGATTAGGAGGAGGGGATGGTAGAGGTCATGGACAAATCATTTGTAATAATTATGCCGAAGTAGGACATTTTGCGCATGATTTTTATAACCCTACACATTCATCCTATCACTATTGCAGACAGTTTGATCATGTGATAGAATATTGCCCAGTATTGATAGCCAAGATACAAGAAAGCAAGACACAACAACCTACGTAAAACATACAAATGATGAGGGTGGAGCCTCGTGAAGAGGATCATAACATCAATATCATGACATGAAATGGTATTTCCATGGGAGAAGATAAAGGGAAGTAGCCAGAACCGAACGATGGGTACCCAAGGCTACCAAAAATGAGGTCGGATTTGATCTCAACAGGTCTAAGGAAACTTTTATGGAGGCCAAGAATAACTTTGTTGAGGCTTCTATGTTAAGAAGTCAAGAGAAACCAGCTGAAATCAATGAAGTGCACGACGTAGACCCCTCATTATTAGCCACTTTTCTGAAAATATGTATGAAGTTGTTGCAGGATAGGAAGGTGGTGGAAGGGATCCAAGAGCTAATTGAAAATTGTATAGGTAAAATCAAGACTCCTCCTGAACAATGTGTTGTGAGGAAATTGGGTAAACATAAGAAGCTCGCAAGGCGTGAAATGAGGTTGACTGCTTAGATTGGAGAATATGGAATGGATCAAGTCATCCTAGATCTAGGATCTGTTGTGAACGTGTTTCCAAAGAAAACATGGGAAATGATGGGGAGACCTAAAATACAATGGTCTCCTATACATCTATGCATGGCCAATCAACAAAAGATCATTCCTATGGGGAGCCTATATGGGGTAACAATATACATTGAAGGAGTAAGCGCTTTGTTCGACTTTGAAGTAATTCAAATCTTGGATGACAACAATCCTTACCCTATGCTATTGGGGATTGATTGGGCCTTCGTCATGGTTGCATTAATTAACTTGAAGAAGTGAAGGATGACATTTGAGAGGAAGGCGTTGTAAGTCATCATACCACTGGATCCTATTGAGGGAGCGTGTTACACTGAACCAGTCTGCCACTATGAAGAGGATGACGATTTGGATCAAATATATAATATTACTACATGTGATGAAGATTGGATTAATCCCACTGAAGATGGGCGAATTACATGGGATAAAGATAGCTCCTGTACCTCAGATTCAAATGAAGAACTCGAGCATTGGCAGAATAGGTTTCACAAATTTCAACGCTACGCTGCAATATGATGACAAAATCACATCGGTGTGTACCCACGGAGGTAAGAAATATTCCTTATTATGTTGGCTTAGATGATGTTAGTTTGTTTATAGATAAGTTTCAAATGGAGGTACCAAAAGAGCATCGATTCGAGGCTCTTGATCTGGCAATGCGCACTATGCCTACCTGCTAGTGGGGTGTGCATAAAGATAGCTTTTCTGACTGGAAAGAGTACAAACGAATGATGAAGCTAAGGTTCTAGTACACAAATACACACATGACAGATAAATACTTAGCAAAGATGATCCATGCGAGCATTTGGCGCGACGGACTAAAGCTTGGGGGGAGGAGCCTCAACCGGAATGGGTACATATATTTTGTCACACCCTAGATACTATTCCAATGAATTTGTATTTAGAAATAGAGCTACACCATGGGAAAACCGAGTGGGATACCCTAAGGGAAAGTTTCTTATTAACTTTCAATTTGAGGATGGATTTGCGTGTATTTATGAAGCGCTTGAGGAAATCAAGGTCGCAATATTCAATACGCCTGAGGAGCTGATAGAATGGGTTCAACCATACTGGAATACATAGTTGTGCCATGCACGGGAATGATACAAATGACTGCAAAAGAAAAAGAAGAGGATCTATGAAATATCAACATTCAAGAGACTAAGGGACAATGCGAGGTTGAAGGCCCCAAAGCAACGAACCCGGACATAAGAGAACCTTTGAAGACCAGGCAAGTAAACATTGGATCTGACGTGTAGCCTAAGTTTGCAAATATGGGAGATTATTGGGATGAAGATATAGTCGATAAAGTTTCGGAACTACTGTGCGAATATCAGGACTTGTTTCCTACCAAGTTCTCGGATCTAAAGGGAATAGTAGGGGATCTGGGTGTCATGAAGATCACTCTAAGACCTGATGTGAAGCCCGTGAAATAGAGACCCTACTATCTAAATCCCGAGTATAAGTAGAAGGTGCGCAAAGAGCTGGATAAAATGTTGGATGCTGGAATTGTTGAGCCTGTGGAAGAATTTGATTGGGTGAGCCCTATGGTTGTTCAGGAGAAGAATAAATAGTGTGAAATCAGGATATGTGTAGATCTGAGAAATATCAAGGATGTGTGCGTTCATGACCCATTTCCAACAACATTTACAAATGAAGTTTTGGAGAATGTTGGAGGGCATGAAGCCTATTCTTTCACTGATGAGTTCTCGAGGTAGCATCAGATTAAGATTGCACCAGAGGATCGCAGCAAGACTACCTTCACGATGGAGTGGGGATGCTTCCAGTACATAATGATTCCATTCGGGTCTAAAGAATGCACCCAAGATCTTCTCAAGAGTTTTGATTGCAACTTTGAAGGATTTTATCCATAAATTCTTAGAAGTGTATTTTGATGACTAGACAGTGTTTGGTTTGGTAAAGTGCAACGTTTCAAGTCTACACCTTATGTTGGATACTTGTTACAGATACTAGATTTCCCTGAATTTGAAGAAATGTATCTTCCATGTGTGTTGGGCACAAAATCCCCCGAGGGAATTTTTGGGGCTTAGAGCCCATATTTTGGTCCAATTTTGTAATTCCAGTGTAAAGAATCCACATTTTGTGGGCACATAGCACGTAGCTGTTAAAGATTCATAGGGTTTTCCGCCCTTATTTTGATAACATAATGTCAGTTGTAGAAGATCTACCCATGGTCTGTGGACAATGGGATTGTATAAATAGAGCGAAGCTCTAAGTAGTTAAAAATAATACAATGTCTAAGGAATAAAGAAGTATGTGAGATAGCTCTAAAGTGAAAGACTAAGTTTTGAGTCATAGCGTAGGTAGAGGCTCTGTAGCTGAGTGCACAGGGGCCTAGAAGTCCGCAGTTGATTACACGAACCCCTGTAGCTGAATGCGCAGGGCGAGTCGAGGCTGTACTCATTTGGAAGAATTAATAAAGAGAAGTTTCCTATAATTTCGTGTATTTATTTCCTCTTTATGCATCTGTTATATTGGGTATGAATTTCACTTCTAATGCTTATATAATGCGCGAATGTGCATAACTATATTGGTTAAGTGAATGCAAGGAAGAATATTTGGTTATGCGAAGATAATTAAGATCTGTCAATAAGATAAGTAAGATACTTAGTGTAGATTGGGTAAATATCATAGTTTGCTGCCCCAGAGGCATGAAAGCATCTCAATCCTTGGTTTGGGTTAAGCGAAGACCAATTGTAACACTTCACGAAGGTACTGAAGGGTGGAACAAAGCGCGAAGCAACTTGTGCGAAGGCAGGTATAGTTGGAATAAACCAACATCACAACCATCTCAAGGGTGCAAAAACTTGGTTCTAGCATCCCCCTATACTGCTTCAGGTGAGACTTCAGTCCATGCTCCATGGGCTGATGCCGAAAGGGCCAGTAGTGTGCAGATTTTTTTGGCTACCTAACACTGAACCTAGGTCAAGCCCCCATAAGCCAACAAACGGTTTCATTGTCAGGACTGGAATCTGCATAGAGATGTGTGATGTCGTATCATCGGAATCCAATTAAGAAAGAAATCGAAGGCTGGTTGGATAGAAGAATTCACGAGTTCACGGTGTAGGAGAACATAAACCCGTGACTGTAAAAAAAAAAGTGATTAGACAGCTACCTGTATATAAAGATCCACGAAATATTTTTCGTATCCTTCCCTACTGAGCTATACGAGTGGATCACGAAGCTAGCAGATAGCCAAGAAGAAGGAAACTTGACAGTCCTATTGTGTGGACCCCAGAGCTAGTGTAAAGGTTGGAAGCATCAGAGGATAAGATCGCGCATGCCATCGATCATTGGCTCAATCAGATTATAGGAGGTTTTGTTATTGAGTTCGCGGTTGACACCTTAGTTAGCTACAGCAAGGCAGAATGACACTTTCTCAGAGGATCGTGAGGTAAGTACGTAAAATCTTTGAATACTTGGATTAAAATGTTGTTGTACGAAAAGCGGGTTATGTAGTTACCTAGATGTTCAGGGCTACACAAAGTGGAAAGGTTTAAAGGAACGAAGGAAATAAGGGTCCATAAAATAGCCCCTTGATTCCACCTCTGCGAATGGATGAGGAAGAGCTCAGGAAGGTCTCTCTGCGAAGTGTTATTCACCTGATAAGAAAAAGAATCCCGTGAATCCCACCTCCCCCCCACATCACCACCAGCTTCACCACCATCACCTCCATCTTCACCTGTACCAACTCCACCACCACCGCGATTCAGTATGGCAAACACAATGAAGTTTCCTGTGTTTAAAGGTTTGGGAAATGAGGATCCGGACCAATTCTGGTTCATTGTAAGGATTGTATGGGAAGTGCAAGGTGTTAGTGATGACCATATAAAGAAGGCGACATTGGTTAGCGCCTTGCAGGATCACATGCTGACCTGGTATATTAAGTACTCCAATGATAACCAAATGCGAGAGTCACAGATATCCAAACAACGCTAAAGAGAATTTAGCAAGCTCAAATCTGAAGCGCAGTCGATTCCTGGGATTTAAAGAGATCACGATGCTACCAGACAAGACTCCTTGGGAACTAGATTAGAGACTAAAATGTACGATTCGTGAAACCAATATCAATCTGACAGATGGACTACATCGCGAGTGGTTTGTAGCTTCGCTACTACCACATTTGAGGAGTGCGCTATCGCAACAGAAGATAACAACTCAGGCAGAGGCCTTGAATATTGCCATGAGACTACATGAGACCCCAATGCAAGATCCTAACCTAGGAGTTCAGCAGATCCATGCATAGTTGAAGAATCTGTGCCTTGAGATGCAGAGTTTGAAATAGGACAAGATGGTTCTACTAGAAGTGCACGAAGAAGTGTGGTATGTGAAATTCAAGAGTCAGAGTCATGACAAAGACCACTGCCTGGTTTTTACGAATTACCTTGCAGGAGGAGGATTGATGTCATTAAGGCCAGAAGTTCAAAAAGGACCTAGTGCGGCACCTGCTTTATGGTGTGCTACTTGACAAATAGCAGGAAAACATGCCATGAATAACTACCACTTGTTATAGAAGTATACACAAACTTCGCAATAGTTGTTCTACAACTTTTGTAGGTCAATGGAACATGATGAGCATACTTACAAAAGCTATGAATTGATGATGGATAAAACTTCCACCTACAGAGTTTAGGCTGAAATGCGACCCCTTGACCAGAGTGCAGGAATGGCACGGATTGGATTTTAGGGGTGCAGACGAGGCTGAGCTGGAGGAGGACCTGGTAGAGGTCGTGGACAGTTGATTTGCTACAATTACGGAGGGCTAGGACACTATGCTCGCAATTGCACTAATCCAACGTGCTCGTCATGCAAGTATTACACACTTTTTTATCATGAGACAGAATTGTCCTAGGCTAACAGCCAGGATATGTGACAAAGGAGCACTATTGCATCCCCCGACTTAGAACCTGCAAATGATGAGGTCTGAGCCATGTGAGGAAGATCTGAATGTAAACATTGTGCTCCAAAGTGGAAACATGACAGGAGATGACAAAGGGAAACAACCAAAAGATAGTACTTGGGTTCGCAAATCCCCAATGAAAGAAGTTGAGTTTGATTTGGAGTGCGCTCGAGAAACCTTTATGGAAGCTAAGAAGAGCTTCGCTGAGGTCTCCACTTCAAGAAGAAAAGATCAACTAGAGTCGGAGATGGACCCATCCATGCTTATAACTTTGCTGGGAACCTGTATGAAGTTATTGTGCGACAGTAAGGCTGTGAAAGGGCTACAGGAGCTCATCAACAAATGTGCTGGGATTGCGCCAGGTGAACCATGCGTAGTCTGCAAGATCAGAAAACATAAGACAATAATGGGACGAGAAATGAGACTAACTACGTAGATTGGATAATACGAGATGGATCAAGTCATTCTGGATTTGGGATCAAAAGTGAATTTTCTGCCGAAATAGACATGGGAGCGAATGGGGAGACCTGCACTGTAGTGGTATCCAATTTAGCTAAGGATGGCGAATCAACAAAAAATAATACCCACGGGCCAATTGCAAGCAATAACCCTGGATATTGAGGGAGCGAGTGCACGAGAATATTTCGAAGTGATAGAGATTGTTGATGATAGCAATCTCTGCCCCACGCTATTGGGAATTAACTGGGCCACTGATATGAATGGGGTAATTAATTTTAAGAAGTGAAAAATGATCTTTGAGAAGAATTCATTGCGTGTAATTATACCCTGGACCCTGCTAAAGGATCACGTTATACGAAGCCAGTCCGCGACTATGAAAATGATGATGATTTGGGCTATATCTATAAGATAACAGCGCATGACCAAGACTGAGTTAATCCCACCATATATGGGTGGATTACATGGGAGCGCGAGAGCTCCTGCACTTCAAATTCTGATGAAGAAATTGAACGATGGCATAATCGGTTACATGAGGTAACTACGCTGAATTACAGTATGATGACTAGGTCGTTGCGCTGTGTGTCGATAGAAGTAAGGGATCTGCCTACTTATGATGGTCTAAATGAGGTAGATACCTTCTTGGATGCATTTGAAAGGGAGGTGTTGGAAAATCAATGCTTCCATGCCTTGGACTGGGTACTGCGCGCTATGCCTGCGAGATGGTGGGGTACGCACAAAGGGAGTTTTAATGGTTGGCGCAAATGTAGGAGAATGATGAGAGCGTGCTTTGGGAAGCCTAATATGTGAATGACATACAAGTATGATGGATAGGATGACTCACGCACACATCTAGCCAAGTGGACGCAGGCCTATGAAGAGCCCCAACCTACGCAAATGCACATGTATTCCGCGCTAAAGTACCTGGTTAATAAGCATGTGTTGGGGAGGGAATTTGCAAATGGCTCTTAATGTTGGGAAGACATTACGCGGGAAGAGAAACCACAAAGAAGATTATACGTGCAGGGTTATGGTGGCCAACCCTTCATCAAGATTCAAAAGCATATTGCAAAGCGTGCAACGTATGTCAAAGAACAATCAGACCATCGCAGAGGGATGAAATGCCTTTGAATCCACAAATGACGTTGCAACCTTTCGAAAAATGGGCAATATATTTTGTAGGACCCATTAAACCTCAAGGAAAGATAGAAGCGAGGTATATTATCACTGCGATGGAGTATCTGACTTGTTGGGCAGAAGCGCAACAGGTGAAGGATTGCACAAGTGCAACTGTCGCAAAGTTTCTATTTGAACATGTACTAACACGATTTGAATGTTTGAAGATCTAGATGTGCGATCACAGTACACACTTCTTGAATGAAGCGATCAGTGCGCTAATGAAGGAATTTTAGGTGTATCACCAGAAGATCACACCTTATCACCCACAGGCTAATGCGACAGTGGAAGCATTCAACAAAGTATTGGAAACCACGCTAACCAAGGTATGCAATGTGTAGCGAAGTGATTGAGAACTACTTATACCTACAGTATTATGGGCTTATCAGACAACATGCAAGAAGCTAACAGGATAGACACCTTTTAGGCTTGTCTATGGAGTGGAAGCAATAATGCCTATGGAATACATCTTCCCTAGTCTGCGCACAACAGTGCTCACAGAAATGACAGATCGCGGAGCTTTGGAGGAGAGGCTCGCGCAGCTGGATGAGCTCGAAGAAGAACGATTTTTTGCTAGATTTCACCAGCAGGTCCAAAAGTAGCATGAAAATGCATGGCACGATTGACATATTAAGTTGCACACATTCAAGGTAAATGATTTGGTTTTGTTTTATGATAGTAAGTTTGATCAATTCCCTAGGAAGTTCAGAATGCACTGGTTAGGGCCGTATATTATTAAGGAGATTACCAATGGTGGGGCGGTACAGTTGGTAAAGTTGAATGGAGAACCCTTCCAGGAAAGGTGAATGGCAGTTGATTGAAGCCATACATCGGTGATCTGGTGATGTGACTATATCAAATTGGCACAGTCTTAGTGCTCCAGGCAGCTGAAAGGAGGTGCGGGACTATAAACTATTCTGCCCAAGAACTACGTGAAGTCAGGACTACGCGCAGTGGCGAAGTGTCATAGGGTCCACAACAATGTGAGGATAGTTGCACTAACGCGCAGGTCTACCAGAAAGTGACCGTTAAAGTCACTATTCACAATTTGATGGTTGGTTTCAAGCCAAATGGAGTGGACAGCAGGAATATAAGGCGAACTTTATGGGCTAGATTCTTGAAAATATGCCGCCAATATAACATTAAGGGATCAAATGTGGGGGGAATGGTTGAACTCAAATTCAAAAGGTGTTATAAATTACAAGTGGCTGTTCAGCGAACAACACTTTCCATTTTGAGAACTGAGTTGTTGTGCTATCAACTGTGTATGAACCTTTTAAACTTTGAGGCATTGATAGCAAGTTCAGTGTTTGAAACATTGCCGAAGGAGACACAAGACCTCCTGACTAGAATGATGTCAGCACCCGAAGAATCCATGAACACAAATGCAGTGACAGTCGAGGAATCTGCACAGGAAATTACAAAAGTGGAAGCCCTAGAGAGCATTGTAATAATCGCAGAGGTCCCTAAATCACCCCGCACGCTGACACCTAAGAAGGACAAGCAGGCCATGATACCGGTGTGTGTCTCGCCTCGAAATCCGCTGAGGACCAAGCTCACATTGGAGGAAAAGGAGAAGGCCATTAATTTGGAAGCTGATGAGGAGGAAGAGTTTGAAGAAATCCTGGTGGAGGAGGATCTAGAGATGGAAGTCGAAACCCAGGATGTGGACTCTATCACTAGGCTACCGGAATATGTTCCTCTGTGAAAAGGTAAAGCCAAGGTTCCAAAGGATATAGATGAGAGCAAGAGCTCTCTGCAAACCCCGTTGCTCCCAGACGATATTGTGTTTGAGGCACCGCACTTGGGGCGGGTCCTTGTGTTGAAATTTGAAGATTGGGACCTCACAAACCACAAGAAGTTCCCACATTTAGCGACTGCAAAGCTAATGCACCAGAAGATAGATGTGCCAGCTGGAATGATTGAATTAGAGCTATGCAAATGGCTTAGAGGTGTAGAGAAAGCAGGGTTGTTAAACCTACTCTGGGTGTCGCATTACCACTGCGGCCCAGTGACCGTTTTCGTCATTAGATAGCTTCTCTGATTGGTGGATGATGGGTGCTTGTGGCTAGAGGAGCCCATCCCCATCATAGACCATCTGATTCATCGGATTACACAACTCCCTTGCTCAGGGGAGGATCCAACGAAAATTTCAGAGGGAAAAAGTAGTGATTTGGCCCTTGCGGAGGCAATGAAAAAGAAGTTTAAGTTGGAGAAGAAGAAGCGAGGGTATGCCATCTCCAGCATCAACAACCTTGTAGTCAAGGTCATGACACATATATTGGCAGGGAAGGTGATGCGGAAGCACCGCACGGATGAGGTTCCTGCGCTAGTCGTTGCACTAGCAGCGTAATGCGTAGAAGGGGTCCGGTTCAACTGGGTGAACTATCTATGCGGTGAGTTCCTTGTGAACTACCGCGAGGCACAAGAGCAGGGAAAAATGTTTCATTACGCATGGCTCATGTTTTCGATCATACTGGTGGCATGGGAACTGCCTGAAGATAGCCAGTTCCCTTCAGTCACGTTGGACCTTCCAGAGGCAGCAAAGTACGCTTCGTTCTAGGCGACCAGGGACACACAGCGGATTAGAGAGAGAAAGATATTTTGGGTACTCATGGAGATGAACATCAGGATGGGGATTAATCACAAGCCGTGGTTATCGCCCATAGTCTACAATAGATTGTATATCTTTGCAAAGTTAAAATCCAACTTCCGCCGTGTCTTCATCAAAGTGCGAAAGGACCCTATGAAGATGTGGCATGAGTTACCATACTTGGTGAACGATGATGTGATTTTCATGATCCTTGAGTCTTGGCTACTGGAGTGGCGCACTCTAGCGGACTTTGCGGTGGAAGCAGAAAATTCTGTTGAGCAACGGAAGAAGGAAGAGACAAAACTTCGGATGGCATAGCTGGCAGAAAAACGTAAGAAAGAAGAAGCAACGGCTAAGGCCTAGGCAATGTGTGATGCTGCAAAGTTGGTGGAACAGAAGCAGAAAATAGCAAAAGAAGAGTGAGAAGGACAGAAGTCACCTTCGCCTGAACCAGAGACAAACACAGAAAAAGGTGGTGCGGACCCATAGACAACGTCCACTCAACTCAAACTTTCACAACCACGAGAGTAGGTATGGTTGTGAAAGAAAACAAAGGCCTCGAAGACATCTTTCGACCCTATCACCCTCACTGAAGGAGATCTACATGATATTGACGAAACGGTGAGGAATGTCACCATGGAGGCCCTCCAACAGTTTGAGGAACAACACTAGTTGGTATTGGAGGCTCTCTAGACACAAATACAGGAGTTACAGGTGCGCAATCCATAGTTTGGCACAATGTCCACCAGCCTCGCAATCAGAACTTTAGCAGCCGAGGAAATATTGTGCACCAAGATGACCAACACAATAGTGCTACTAGATGGAGCACTCATTACAAAGAATGAGGCTGACATGCCTATGGTTAGCAGTTTGAAAGGAGTCAGATTAAACATGGTTGCGCTCCCTCGGGAAACACTCTAGCTATTGCAGGATGGAGACACTGCATAACTTTGGGCTAAGGAGAGTCGCACTCTATAGGTAATGAGCGAGCAATGCATCAACATTGAGCAGTTGAGCCTATAACGCAATGAGGTTGTCGAGAAGAAAAAACAAATAATGCAGCTTGTGGAGGAAGTCTTCCAAATGGTCTCGAAGTTGGCCACTCAAGTAGAGGAACCGGTGGAGGCGTGTGTCCATAAGTTAGCCACAGGGGTGCATGACGCAAGAGCAGAAATGGACAAGGTTCAGCTAGAGCTAAACCTTCAGATAGCAGAACTATGGTTGAAGGCTCAGCCTTCAACTCCGTCGGAGGTCAAAGAACAACACACCAACGTGGTCACAATAGCAATCACGGCGGTTGACAGTGCAGTGACAGACAGCATGAAGTTGTTTGAATAGTCATTCGAGGTCCTCACCACCCTGCAAGAGGACTCTAACATAGAGTGCCTAAAGACAGAGGCGCGTGAGCTGCAACAGAAATACGATGAGGCAAAAGGGACCATGCATATGGTTTCCCTTACACAAAGGCTTGCACGGATGTAGCAGGCAAAGGCGCTCAATGAGCAGGTGGATGCCACTCGACATAAGGAGGTAGTCTTGAAAGTGCGCCTATAGTCGTGGATCAAATGAGGCTTATACAATTACAACCTCCATTGAAGCGAAGCTCATGCAACTGCAAGCAACTCAGGAGAGGATTCAGGGCAGCACTTCAACAACAACGGTCATCGAATAGTGCGTGGAGGACGTCCAATAGGAAACCGCTCAATGCGTTGTTGAACTTGTAGTGATCCAAACAGAGCTGGGGGATCTTGGTGCTAAGATCTCTGCACCTACAGAGTGACTTGAGGGCAAGTCACGATGTTTGTGTTGGGGGCCTGTTGGGTACGGGATTCCCCCAAGGGCATTTTTGGGGCTTAGAGCCCAGATTTTGGTCCAATTTTGTAATTCTAATATAAAGACTCTGCATTTTATGGGTGCAGAGTGCGTAGTTGTGAAAGAGTCATAGGGTTTTCCACCCTTATTTTGATAATGTAATGTCGGTTGTAGAAGATCTACCCATGGTCCGCAAACCATGGGATTGTATAAATAGAGTGAAGCTCTAAGTAGTTAAAAATAAGACAATGTCTGAGGAATGAAGAAGTATGCAAGATAGCTCTGAAGTGAAAGTCTAAGTTTTGAGTCATAGTGTAGGTAGAGGCTTTACAGCTGAGTGCGCAGAGGCCTAGATGTCCACAGCTGAGCGCGCGGACCCCTGTAGCAAAGTGCGCAGGGCGAGTCGAGTCTGTACTCATTTGGAAGAATTAATAAAGAGAAGTGTCCTATCATTTCGTGTATTTATTTCCTATTTATGCCTTTGTTATATTGGGTATGAATTTCACTTCTAATGCTTATATAATGCACAAATGTGTATAACTGTATTGGTTAAGTGAACGCAAGGAAGAATATATGGTTACGCGAAAATAATTAAGGTATGTCAATAAGATAAGTAAGATACTTAGTGTAGTTTGGGGGAATGTCACAGTTTGTTGCCTAGAGGCCCGAAAGAATCTAATTCCCTGGTTTGGGGTTGTGCGAAGACTGATTGTAACACTTAGCAAAGGTATTCAAGGGTGGAACAGAGCGTGAAGCAACCTGCGCAAAGGTAGGTATAGTTGGAATAAACCGACATCACTGTAGAAATTTTGAATAATTTAACACATATTCAACAGAGATTATCCTGATCATGTACTATTGTGGAAAACATACACAATACATAAGCTCCTCTACATTGATCATCAATATAGCAGCATCAATAACAATAAAACATCAAGAGCATTTACACATTAACACAGTATGTATCCCGGGGAAAGCATCTCGCTAAAAACCCCAACTATCTGTATATTAATGATTGATTCATGTAACATTACACAGCATCATACTTCTCACAAGTATCTCCACCTCTGTTACACACAATACAGCTCAGATCTGAATCAATCACTGGCTCAAATCTCCTTCGCTGCTTGCCTGCCTCCGCTGCTCAATACCTGCTCAAGAACTGATGATAATTCCAAGGCAACCACGTATTTACTTGGCAAAATCACGTGAGAACAAGCTACAATGTGGGCAAACTCATTGGCATACTCAATCCCCTGATTTGTGCAAGATCTTGTGCACAACTATAGTCACAACTGATAGCAATCTGATTCTCTAACACCTGTCCTTGCTGAACTGAACATGCACTGACATGCAACTGAGTTAACTGATGTATTCATTAGTTGTATTATGAGTTAATAACTTGTGAATTAATTTATAACTAATTCACCCAACTCATCTCTAGTCTATTTTCCAGTTAGACTAAATACAACCAGTTTAACAAAGCTAAACTGAACACAACTCCATCAACTGCACCTCCAGTCCACTAAACTCAACTTACTTGAGCTCTAACTGAAGTCCTGCATGCAAATATTAGTCATCCCATAGGTAACCACGTATTTCCTTCTGGGATCTGCATGTACCACATCGTAGCTCATCCTGAAGTGCTCCAAGAGAATAAGACAAAGTTTATAGTCTAAATATTATTATGAGCTAATAATATTTGACTGTTCTATATTTAGACTGAGCAGTCACTCCGCTGTGATCTAAAAAATAGAAGTCCATCTATTTTTTCCAACTTGATCAATCATCCATAAACAGCAACCTGCAATCCATAGACATGATCCATATGTCTAAAAATAGACATAGTCTAAAAATAGACTTGCGCCAAAAAATAGCCTGCGGGCCCACTTAGTGAAGGCGACTCTTTTCACTAAGCTCCATCATCTTGTTGCAATCTCAACACTCCCTCTCGACAAGATATGGATTATCAGCAACCCCTATTTTGCCTCGGTGTTACTCGAATTTGCTCCTGGTGAGAGCCTTCGTCAGAATATCAGCATCCTGATCCTCCGTTGGAATGTACGAAAGTAACATGATCCTCCGCTGCACACAATCTCTGATATGATGGTACCTGATGTCAATATGTTTAGATCTATCATGAAATACAGGATTAGCCGAGAGTTTAATGCAACTCTGGTTATCACAGTAAATCACAGTAGGATCCAATGAGAACCGAACAAACCAACTAGGATCTTCCTCATCCATATAGCCTTGCATGCAGCCAAACTTGCTGCCATATACTCGGCCTCCGCTGAACTGAGTGCCACGGATCTCTGTTTCCT
>APFE031655613.1:54623-87853 GCA_000404065.3 Pinus taeda
ACAACTGATAGCAATCTGATTCTCTAACACCTGTCCTTGCTGAACTGAACATGCACTGACATGCAATTGAGTTAACTGATGTATTCATTAGTTGTATTATGAGTTAATAACTGTGAATTAATTAATAACTAATTCACCCAACTCATCTCTAGTCTATTCGCCAGTTAGACTAAATACAACCAGTTTAACAAAGCTAAACTGAACACAACTCCATCAACTGCACCTCCAGTCCACTAAACTCAACTCACTTGAGTTCTAACTGAAGTCATGCATGCAAATATTCAACTAACCCATAAGAACCACGTATTTCCTTCATGCAATTGCATGTGCCACATCCGTAGCTCGAACTGAAGTGCTCCAAGAGAATAAGACAAAGTTTATAGTCCAAATATTATTGTGAGATAATAATATTTGACTTTTCTATTTTTGACAGCCAGTCTAAAAATAGACTTGATCACTCACACTTTCATCAAAAATAGAAGTCCATCTATTTTTCCAACTTGATAAATCATCCATAAACAGCAACCTGCAATCCATAGACATGATCCATATGTCTAAAAATAGACATAGTCTAAAAATAGACTTGCGCCAAAAATAGCCTGCGGGCCCACTTAGTGAAGACGACTCTTTTCACTAAGCTCCATCATCTTGTTGCAATCTCAACAATCACAACCATCTCAAGGGTGCAGAAAATTGGTTCCAGCATCCCCCCATACTGCTTTGGGTGAGACTTTAGTCTACGCTCCATGGGCTGATTCTGAAAGGGCCAGTAGTGTAGGGATTTGTTTGGCTACCTAATGCTGAACCTGGGTCACACCCCCATAAGCCAAGAGTGTGACTTATGGGATATTGCTAGGTCATGTGGTCTGCAAGCAAGGATTAATGGTAGACCCAATGAAGATAGATGTTATTGTCAATTTAGAGGCTCCCAAGAATGTAAAGTAGATGCGTGAAACCCTGGGCCACACCGGCTACTATAGGAAGTTTATCAAAGCATATGCACAGATAAATGCACCAATGGAGAAATTACTGAAGAAGGACATGAATTTATACTAGGATGAGGACTATCAACACAGTCCGGATGTGTTAAAGGAAAATATGGTGATTGCACCCATTTTAGTGTTCCTCGATTGGAAGAAATAATTTCATGTTCATGTGGATGCCTCTTGTATTGCGCTAGGAGTGGTATTGACCCAACCAGGTAAAGGTGAAATTGATCATCCTATAGCCTTCATAAGTAGGAAATTATCAAATGCCAAGAAGAACTACTCAACTACAGAGCACGAAGGGTTGGCAATGGTGTATGCGCTACAAAAATTTTGACATTCGCTGTTGGGCACGCACTTCAAAATGTACACAGATCACTCCACTCTCAAGTACCTGGTCAACAAGCTTATGTTGGGAGGGGAGATGTAGGTGGTTATTGATTTTCCAAGAATATGACTATGAGGTGATTATGAAGCCCGATTGATTGAATGCGAGACCAGCTCATATATCCATAATTGAGACAGGTGAAGAATCCACTAGTTTGGAAGAAGGATTGCTGGATGCACATTGTTGTACATGTCACAGACTATTACTTTGTTGACATAGTCTAGTTTTTAACCACTAGTACAGCCCGAGAGGGATATTCTACACAACAGAAAAAGGAATTGGTGGTCCATGCAACTATTTTTTCTTTACTAGCTGGACACTTGTATAAGATGTGCACTGATGAAATATTGCGTTGATATGTTCTGGATTTTGAACAATCCAACATCCTCACTGATGCACATGGAGGAGTGGCAGGAGGCCACCATGCGGAAGAGAAATTACACAAAATATTATGCGCATAGGATTGTGGTGGCCAATGGTGCATAAGGATTATAAGGCATATTGCAGGGCATGTGACGCTTGTCAAAGAATGAGGAAGCCTTCGTGAAGGGACGAACTACCCTTAAACCCACATATTTCGCTGTAGGTATTTGACAAATGGGTGATTGACTTTATAGGTCTGATGCAGCCACCAAGGAAGAAGACTGGCATGTGGTACATTATTACTGCCACGGAGTATTTGACGAGATGGGTAGAAGCACAGTCAGTCAGAGACTGTAGTACCGCTATAGTCATGAATTTTCTTTTCGAGTTTGTTTTGACTCGGTTTGGAAGTCATAAGATATTGATGAGCGATAAGGGTACGCATTTCTTAAATGAAATAATTTTTGCGATGCTTGAAGAATTCTAGGTTTATCATCAAAAGAGTATGTCATATCATCCTCATGCTAATGGCATGGTTGAAGCATTCAATAAGATCCTGGAGAGTGAGCATGTTGATGAAGCTATACAACACGAAAAGGAATGATTGGGATGTATGCATACCTGCAGTCCTATGGGTATATAGGACAACATGTAAAAAGTTGACAGGCCAAACTCCATTCAAGTTGGTATATGGGATAGAGGTTGTGATACCCATGGAGTACATTATGTTGAGCTTGTGGATTGCAGTGCAGACTAAATGGCTGAATTGTGAGACTATGGAGGAGTGCCTCATGCAGTTGCTAGAATTAGAAGAAGACTGGTTTTTAGCAAGATTTCACCAACAGGTGCCAAAGGAGCACGAAAAGGCCTGACACGATCGACATATTAAGCTACAAACCTTCAAGATAAATGATTTAGTGCTACTTTATGATAGTAAATTCATGAAATTTCCTAGGAAGTTTCAAAAGCATTGTCTAGGTCCCTATGTAGTCAAGGAAATTACAGATGGTGGCGCAATTCAACTCACAAAGCTGAATGGGGAATTGTTTCCAGGTAAAGTCAATGGAAGATGATTGAAATTATATAAAGGGGATCCTGCCCCTGCGTAATGACTACATGATGGGGCCATAGTCTTAGTACTCCAGGGAACTGCAAGGAAGTATGAGACTATAAACTACACTGCCCAAAGAGTGGAAAAATTAAGGGGGTTGCATGATGAAAGAAGACAGTGCACCAGGAGGAGTTGCGCCATGGAGGTTTGTGTCACGCAGCAAAGTCAAAGAGTAGTCGTTCGGTGCATTGTAGATGATTGGATGGAAAAATTTCTGTTAGAAGGAGCAGGTAGGCTACATTTATGGTGAGAATCTTTGGAAATCTACCACCAAAGATGCATTTATGATAGAAATTTGGAAGGAACAGTCAGATTTGAATTTGAAATCGCCTATAAATCTAGCATGCTTCCCTACATTATAACACTTTTATCTCTGAAAATCGCTTGTGAGCTTTTTGCTTTAAGTCTATGAACCGGTCCAATTGGGAATATCTTTTCTTACATCCAGGGTTACCTAATGTGCCTAAAGCATTCCATGAGGGTTACCTCGCAGAAGCCATCTAGTTTTGAAGTCGCTGCCCTTGAAGTTGCAGCCCTTGAAATTACACAAGCAATGGAAGTGACACCCTCTATACCTACGGCGTCGAGGTCACATAGGCCTAAGATGTCTACCATTGAGAAGAAACAAAAGAAACCATATTTAGTTCTAGTGAGGCAGTCACGAAGTAAAAACTCCACTGAGATTCACCAGAAGAGGAAAATGGATAGGTCTAAGCAACCGCATGAACCCCTGGATCTTGATGAATAAGAGATTCATGGAGGAATTGAGGAGATGGAAGCTGAAGAGGGTGAGCCTATCACTCGGCTACCAAAGTATATCCCATTACGATAAGGCAAATTGAAGGTACCAGAAGATCTGGATACCGGAAATATTATGGTTTCTACACCACTGCTACCGAAGAAGGTGATATTTGAAGGCACGCTCTTAGGGTGCATTCCTGCACTCAAAACGGAAGATTGGCATCTGACGATTCATGACAAATACCCCTAGCTAGAACTGAATAAGTATTTGGCAAATATTTACTATGAGGAGACCGAGGTAACACACCTGGAACCAATGAAATGGGTCACCGGGGTTGAAAAATCAGGATTACTGAATATGTTGTGTGTGCCGCACTTTAGCAGAACAACCATGAACATGGTTTGTGTGAGGAAATTGCTTACCCTAGTGCATGATGGGTGTCTCTAGTTGGGAGAACCCATCCCTATGACATATATGTTGATCCATCGCATCATAGTGTTTCCATACCAGGGGGTGGATCCAGCTGAGGAGTTTGGAGGAAATACCAAGGAAAAGCAATTCGCAGACAAAATGAAGAGTGAGTTCGACTTAGTAAAGAAGTTGCATGGATATTCCATTCGCTCTATCACTGACAAGGTGGTACAGTTTTCCGCGCAGTTCTTGGCTTGCAAGGTCATGACTAAGTGTCGCGTGGACGAGGTTCCGACTCTAGTAATTGCACTTGTGGCCCAATGTGCTAAGTGAGTGCAGTACAATTGGGTGCAATACCTTTGTAAAGAATTTTTGCTCAATGGTAGCAAAGTGCAGGATGAGGGCAAGGCATTCCATTATGCTTGGCTACTATTGTTGATTTCCTTAGTCACGTGGAGGCTACTAGAAGACATTCAATTCCATCCACAGGATGTTGACTTACCAGAAGTCACAAAGTTTGCTTCGCTATGGGCGACAAAGGACCCTACGAGGGTCATGGAGATGAAGATGTTATGGTTATTGGTCGAGACGGATCTTCGCATGGTGATCAGTGAAAGACCGCGACTGTCACCAACTCTATTTGAGAAATTTAGGCTTATGCAAAGTTTAAGGTGAATTTTCAAAATGTGTCTATCCGCACGTGAAAGGATCTAAAGAAGACATGGTACAAGTTGTCGTATTTGGTGAGTGAGGCTAATGCACAGGAGATTGTGGGGAAATCGCTAGGAGAGTGGATGTGGCCATCAAATCTTGGTGCGAGTACAAGCAAGGTAGGGGAAAGTTCCTCCACGTATGCCACAACAATGCAGAAGCAAAAGGAAGCTAAGCAGGTCGCAACTCGCGAGAAAGTAGCACAGTAGAAGAAGGAAGTTGCTGCCAAAGTAGTTGTTGTTAAAGCAGTTGCTGAGCAAGACCATGTGACTAAGGAGACCTCCATTGGTGTTGAGGAGCCTATTTCTCAGCACACTGAGCACAAAGGGGAGACTGATGTTGAAGGAAGCAGGGGCGAGGAGCAGAGCACAACCTTTAAACTACAGAAGTGAACCAAGGACACAACTTCCATACCTAGAAAGAAGTAGAAATCTGACAAGCACACACATGTTGATCCAATGGTCCTCACTAAGGGGGACTTGGATGAAATCATAAACAAGGTTCACCACACCACGACGAAAATGTGGATGCAATTCGAACAACAATACCATAAGGCACTAGTGAATGTGCAAAAGGATCTGCACGACCTACAGATTCAGACAGGATGGCTACAAGCGTGCGTTGGTTAGGCGAGCAGGATTCAAGTGAGCATGACATTGTTGGATATTGATCAAACTATGGGACTTAGAGCCATTCCACTGCCAGAGGAGTACTTTCCCTCGCAATCAGAAGAAGGAAACACTCAACTCTCACAAATCAAGGATGTGGGTGTCAACCTCACGGTGCTGCCTATCCAGACCCTCCATGAATTCCATCAAGGAGTATCCCATGAGCTCAGGGTTAGGGATTAGAGTACGCTGCTAGTAATCAGCAAAGTGATGACCAACAATGAACAAATATTCATAGAAAAGGCATAGGCACTGAAAGAAAAGGAAGAACCCTCCATGCACAGCCAAAACTTGGAGGCAGTCATTACATAGAAATGTAATGCACTGCCAGAACTCAACATTCCCGAAGACAAAGCATCAACAACAAAGATTCGAAAGTTGGTTTCAGCAGTTAGGGAATCAAAGGAGGAAATTAGCCGTGTCCGATTTGAGTTAAATATGCATATCTCCTAACGATAGTTAAAATTGTAGCCAACCACTCTGCCAGAAATCCAAGAGCAGCACAAAGCAACCATCAAAGAGGGAATGGCCACTTTATATGTGTAGTTCTCTTTGAGCAGGAAATGGAACTATGGAAATCTCTACAAGAGGACCCAACTTTGTAGAAAATTGGTACATATATCAAAGTGAAGCAACAACAATCTGATGAACTCAGGGAGACTGTGCAAAATTTGGTGCCAGTCTAGTGCTTTGCTCGATTAATAGAAGGAATCTAGCCAACTCACTCTAGTAGTTTACAAAAAATTGAAGGCTATCTAGCAGACACAAAGGACAATGGGCCTCACGGTGGCAGGCCCTACTATAGAGAATTTGATCGAAGAAGTACAACAGGTTGTGGTGTAGGGTACTGCTAATTTGAAGGTACTCAAGGTGGAGTTCCACAAACTCAAGATGAAGATTGTTGTGCCAGTCGAGTGACTCAAGGGCATGTCACCCAATTTGTGTTGGGGGGCCTGTTGGGATAAGGTCCTCGGGGTCAAGTTAAGCAAATTTTGGTAAAATTTGTAATATCTTTTTGAAAGTGTAAAGTCTCCAAGAAATGTGGAAGCAGAGCGCAAAGCTAGTATGAGTCAAAGGGGCTTTAGTCCCTTAGATGGGTAGGTGATAGGAGGTTTTTGAGACCCGCCCATGGTCAGCAGACCATGGTATTGTAAGAAAAATGTTATATATCGATTAGTCATAGAAAGTATAAGGAAATAACTTTGGAGAAGAACCATTGTAAGCGAGAGGTGTTAAGGTATGAAAGGTTTATTTCTTGTACTTAGGTGAGAGGAGAAGGCTCCTACATTTGAGTGCGCGGAGACCTTGGTAAGTCCGCAGGCTGAGTGCGTGGGCCCCTGTAGCTGAGTGCGCAAGGAAAATAAGTCTGTATCTAAACGATTATACTTAATAAGGATTGTTTGGAGCCAAATCTAATGCATTTGTGTCTTATTTATTACTTCTGTAATTTTATGGATCTTTTCTCTATGTTATGATTTACATGAATTAAGTTTTATTTACTACGCGAAAGTAGTAGATCTGTAATATTAATGCATGTTAAGACTAACTAAGGGCCTTCACGAAGATCTGGAAGTTGTTTAAGTACAATTACAATAATTGTCTATTTGGAAGGGTTAAGGGTGCGCGAAAGTAGATCTAATCCATAAGGACTGCAAGTACCAATCACACAGGCCTCTGGATGTAGAAACCTAGTTTTTTCACCCCCAATACTGCTTCGGGTGAGACTGCAGCCTGCGCTACGCAGGTTGTTTCCGAAAGGGCCAACAATTAGGGTTTTGTTGTTTGGCACAGATAACAATGAACCTGGGTCAGGCCCCATTAAGCCAACACTCTGCCTTTGGCTTCCTTTGCTCTATACTTGCTTGACTACTCTTGCTCTCCCCTGCCACCTTTTACAACTGTCAGACCACTCCTGGTTCCTATTCCCCCTCTTGGCTATCATCTCCAAAACTCGACCAGTCATTCCCGCCACCTGTTCCTATTTTTTATTCTCACAAAAACTCAAAACGAAGGCCCCAACAACATTCTAACACGCCTTGGAACTATCTAACATGTGTTAGCACTTTTTGGCATTTCCTGGTAGATGTTGGCACTCCCTAGTTGTCATTTCCTTATAGATAGTCTTACCTTTTTTGCGACTTGGGAAACCAACCAAGTCATTGAAAAAATAATGTTGTACCTAGCCCTGACACTCCCCAGCACTCCTTGTCATGCATTCACACTATCTAGCATGTGTTATCATGCCTTTTCATTCGTAGCACGCCTTGGCACTCCTTAGCTATCACGCCCTCACAACTACCCTTATTTTTTTTGCGACATGGGAATTGAACCAAATCCTACCTCAACTATAACAACAACTTGACCAAGTTATAATTACTACAACTAGACTATGCCTTGTTCAACTAAGGACTTCCTATAACTCATCTTAGGATACTCATGTTGAATATCAACTCATGCAACTTAACAAGTAACAAAGACAAGGCTCACATCCAACCATGGTTGTAAACCAACTAAGCAACAAAGTTTACATCTTGACATGCCATAGCACCTCACACGCCTAACAATCACTTGGAACTATGTAGCACGTGTTTGCATCCCCTGCATTTCTCGGCATTATTTGGCACTCCATAGCACATCCTAGCGCTCCCTGACACTTAACACACCTCGTACTCGCTAACACTCTCTGTCACAGTCTTATTCATTCATTTCCATACATTTGAAACTAGTGCTCCCTTGTTTTTCCCTGGAACTTGGTCCTAACACTCCCTAGCATGTGTTGGCACCACACCTTGGAACCTAGAACTTCTTGGCATGCCTTAGAATTTGGCATGTCTTGGCATGCCTAAAATGCCTTGGAACTATCTAGCATGTCTTAGTACTTCCTGGAATTCCTTGGAACACCTTGGCACTCCCTAGCTATCATGCCCTCATAGATGGATTTACTTTTTTTGCGACTTGGGAACTCAACCAAGTCATTGACAAAACAATGTTATGCCCAACCCAAATTCTCCCTTTGTCTGAAACTACTTTGTACATGCCCTATCAAAACCATAGGCTTGCCTCCTGCAAGTCCTATTCTGAACTTCTCCTAACATACTTCGTCCTTGGGAAAACTAGAATTCGCTAACACTCCTTTGCACACACTCTTATTCGTTCATTTCCAAGCATTTTTACCTAGTTGTCCCTTCCAATGCCTTGGCACTAGATAGCATACATTTTCACTCCTATTAAAATATCAACAATCACATAGCCAACACTATGATAGCTTACATATGATTGCATAATGGATGGGAAGCTTTGTTCTGATCGCACAAGATACCGTTCGTAGCTGCACCCAAGGAAATCAAGCATAGATATGCCATTACACATGAGTTGAAGGATTTTTTGGACATTATGAGGCATGAAGCTACTCGAGATGACCTTGAAGTAACCAAAGAGACCATTCTGCAATATGTCATCGAACATGTCAAGATACACATGAAATTAGCCATGTTGTAGAATAATACATTGGAAGGCTCCAAAACTATATTTCTAGATACTTTGGAGAGAAATATGAGATACAAGCCAGAGCTACCGTAAGGATTCAAGAACATTGAAACAGAGTATAAATATTTTTATCAATACATTACAACAGAGCTTCATGTGACAGTCGTCAAGTTACAATTTCCCTAAATGTGAAGATAAATATGTTTATTTTGTTTATATGGACTTTAGCCACAATTTTGCTAAATGTAAATTTTGTATTCTAAAAAATGTAAAAAAACATGTGGAAGCCTAAAGGTCACGTGTGGAATGTGAAAAGTCACAAAGAAATCCAAAGGACATATGGAAGCTCAAGAGTCATGAGGAAACCTAAGAGTCACAAGGGAGGTGAAGAGTCACCCCACTTATTACATATAAGCTCTCATAGCTCAAGAAAAGGGACTCTTATCCTTGGCTTCTCTTGCCATCATAAGAGAGAGATCATTATTTTGAGAAGAAATTTGTGGCTTCATCTTCCACTATTGGAACAAGTGAGATGGAATTGTAATTTTGTATTTTTGCACTTCTACTTAATCATTTGAAGCTCATAGAGCGAGACAACATTTTCATGCATGTATCGAAAGCATTGTAAGACTTTTATTTTAGTGGTTGTGTTTACATGTTTTAAGGAGAATGAACTACTTTATTTCATTTAGTACATATCTTAATTAGCATTGCATGTCCTATTTTCTTTTCACAATCGTGGTTATTTGAAAACTACTTTTCAAATGTATTAATGATTCTTTACTTGTATGTGCATCTTTATTAGATTGATGTTATCATTTTCCTTCGAAAGGCTCACTTTATGTACTTTGTTCGTGGAAGTAACTTATACTCATTATAATTGTATGTCTCACAAATATAACATTTCCTTTTTGCCTCAAAATTAATAGGAATTCTCTCTTATGTTGTTATTCCTTTCCAAGGCATAATATCTTTAAGTTCATCAAAATGGCAGCTGAGTCAATTTCCCAAATGGGACTCCTACTCCAAATGGTGTAAAGTCTAGTTGGGACCTTCTACCAGGGAGATACGCTAGTGTTAGAAGACGTCCAACACTGTCAGCAAAAGGAAATGAAATTGAGCTTAGACATATCAAAAGGAAACTTAATAAAGTGATAAACTCTAATATCATGAAAATTTTGATAAAAAGTGGACACCAAGGTGTAATTGCACAATTTTCTTCGTTATATGTTCAAACATCTATATCCTTTACTCTAGTGGATCTCCAAAACGTCATCAAAAATCATTCTAAGGAATTTGGAGAGATGCCTAAGGGTCTTCCACCCGCTCAAGATCATGACCATATTATTCATTTGCAACTTAGAAGCGTACCACCTAAAATTAGGTCTTATAGGTATCCACATGCACAAAAGAGTGATATTTGAGTGTATAGTTCAAGAGATGTTAAAGGTAGGAATCAACCTAGCCAGAGAACTTTCTCTTCACCAGCAGTGATGGTTATTAAAAGGGATGGTTTGTGGTGTATGTGCCCATATTACAGACAACTTACAAAAGTGACAAGTAAAGATAAGTTTCCTATTCTTGTTATTGATGACTTATTAGATGAATTCCATGGAGAAAATTTTATTTACTAAGTTGTATCCTCATTTTAAATATCATCAAATCAATATAAGGCAAGAAGACATTCCTAAAACAACCTTTAGAACAAATGAAGGTCACTATGATTTTTACAAAGGGAATGAAATGGAACACAAACTTATAATAAAAACATAGAGATATAGTAAAACTTGACTTGCATTAATAAATGGAATGTGTTGAAATTGTAAAAATGTGGAATGAAACAAACTCACTTGAATTGTGGTAGTTTATCTCTGAGAAGAGTTGTGACAACTACACATTCACCAAGGAGAATTAAAATGAGGCCAAGAGACCCTTCTTAACATAAAGAAACAATGAGGAAACCCTAAACATTCAAAAACATAACCCTATGAGATGAAATGCTAAAAGGTTTTTGGCCCTGTTGAAGTTATTAGTACGTCAACTTTCTAGGGTCATAATGTTTGTATATTATCTTTGTTTGTCATGCTTGGTAACCCATTGGAAAGGTCTAGCTAAGAAGTACACATTTTGACCATGCCTAGGCTAAATCCTATGGCTATTACATAGGTCCCTTCCATTTCAAAAAATCATTATTCAAAGAAAGGGCCTCAAAAATGACACCAAAAGTTCAGGTCTCGAAAAAATGTAAAAAATGCCAAGTTGGAGAACTGTTCTTTGAGCTAATGGAATAGATGAGTGGCCATCGATATTGACCTAGATTATTTTCCTTTCATAAAAACATACATTGTAATTAATTCATATATATAATCATTTTTTAGATGAGACCTACAATCAAACCTAGTTGTTTCCACTATAACACAAAGAACAACCCATGATTTGGGTCAAACAAGGAATGAAATGAAATGAATGAAAATAAAAGGAACACACACAAAGAAATATAGCAAGTATTATAATAATGTGGGGAAAACTCAAATTTTATAATAAATGAAATATAGAATAACGTTGACCATTGATTGGCTAGAATGATGGTAGTTATATTTGAATAGAAAGAGATGATGATTATGTGCACTTGTAAAGGCTATCAAAAGAGGGCGAGAGAATGGCATTTTAACATAAATAAAGAACCCTAGATGTTAAAAATATTAACCCTAGGAGATGAAATACAAAAATATTTGTGGGCCCCAATGGAGTTAATTGGTACATCATCTTCCCATGGTTGTAACTTTGCATACAATATCCATTTACTTGCTCAACATCTCATTGGAAAGGTTTAGCTGAGAATTACATATTCTAACCAAGGCCCAAGAAAGAGCCTACAAGTATCACCTAGGTGCTTTCCACATCAAAAAATCATCATTTAGGACCTCAAAATGGCTCCAGAGTTAAGGTTTCTAAAAAACTTCAGAAAAAATTTCAAGATGGAGAGTTGTGCTTTGATTCAATGGAGTAGGTAGATGACCATTGATATCCACTTAGATCAACACGCAAGCCAGATATACCAATAATTTATAACTTAGAATTATCTATATTTGATAAATATATATTTTTTTCATCCATTTCAGTGCTTACAAAGTGGAAAAAGTGGAGGAATCAACTCACATGACCATTTTTATCGACAAGACCCAATTTGGAAAATTGGGGTTTGATACCTTCAATGAGAATTTTGAGGCATCAAATGATTTATTTATTTTCTGTTGGGGGAGGGGGTGTAAAATTTTATCACTTTACAATATCACCTTTTTTTCCTATTCTACACATAGATACCTTTCCAATAGTGCAAGAATCGCCTCAGTTAGAGTTCGTACGCAAACGTTATTCCACTTAAAAGTTTATCTTCCTATTCTGGCCACCATAATTTGAGAGGATGCTACTTCAGACCCCATTATTCATGGAAAAGGTGCTACCCATGTGATCATGATAAAGAAGACTCTAGAATATTCCAAATTGTAACTCTAGTTAAGATTTGAAGGAGTCAAACCTAACCACTAGTAGGCTATTAGGTTATGTTATAACTAGTCCACTAGGAGGAAAAGGGGTTCCATTCTTTTCAGAAGAATTTTGTTCAATACACGAGAAGAGTAGCCAAGATAGATAGGGAGAGAGCACACAGAAAGGATTTGTCCAATATACTAGTCCAAGTGCCACAAGCCATACTTCTTTTTACTTGCAACCATTTTCAATTTAGAGAAAAAGAGCAAAGTGGCCTCACCGTCTAGTTGGGTTTTCACCCAAAATGGTTTACGTAGCTATATCTTGTGTTAATTGTTGATCAGGTGCTAAAAAAATAACCCAAAATTCAAAGTTGCCAGCTTGGTGTGGAACATGGACGACCGCATAGTTCTCGTCATCCTGAATCCAACGCAACTCATTTCGTGCAAAACAGACTTTGTATGACTCCATAAACGAGTTTTTGTTCACTTTCCCAAACAGGCAAATTTTTCAAAAAAATTGACAGCCTAGTCAACAGTCTGTACTGCTGACGTGGTTCTAACTGGGCAGGGTATGTGGCCATTGAATTGGTTAATGGTTTCCTCAACGAATCCCAATGTGACAAGTGTCATTTTATTACTGAGTGCAATTGGCGCAATTTCATTAGTTGGAGTGGTGGCCAATCACGGGCTGACACGTGGCCTAGCCAGAGGTTGCCACGTGGTAGCCCAGGAGGCCACCAAAAATTTGGTTATAGTTTGGGCGGAGGCAGTGGGGGTCAAACCTGCAACCTCCCAACACTAATACAAATTTGTTACCAATATGCCATGACCATGTGCCTTAACATGTATACACCACAATCTTTATTTAAATCACATTGGCGCGTTGCTTAGGGAATGGGCCAGCCCGCATGGGGGCCAGCCCTTGGTTATATAACCATGCACATGACCACCACAAAGGAGGACTGGGGGCCCAAATGATGGGGGCGGGCCATTGGCCTTAGCCCCGGGCACGTGGCCATAATTTTCAGTACATAGGCTTTAGTGGACATTTAAGTTCTACGACAATTTTGCTTGGTTTTCAGTGAAATTGTCACTCTGTTATCGCATTTTGCGGAAAAATTGTAGGATGATGCCAGATTTTGGGGAATTTGTGGTGATATTAGCATAAGATTGGGAAATTCCATAACTTCTTTAGTTTTAATCCCAATAATCTAAATGAGGTGTGTGGCAAGCCACTCATCTTGAGGTAAGAAGGAAAAGCCCTCTAGAAGAGGGTAGTAAAAATCCATTAAAGGGTAAAGAAAAATAAAAGGGCTTCAAAGGAAAGAAAAATGCATCCATTTGAGAGAAAACAATATGTAAACATTGTTCCAAAGAGGGTCGCGATGAAGCTAATTGTTGGAAGCTTCATCCTGAGATGAGACCTAAGAAATTAAACAATAAAGGAAAAGAAAAGACATTTGCCATCATTCAATAGGATTTGGGATCTGATTTGGGTGATGAAACTAAAATTACAGCCATGGGTATAAAAGGAAAATAACTCATTTCTAGCACTAGTATATCAAATGGTCACACTAACACTCCAAATGAAGAAACAAGGATTAAATTATTTCATGTGAGGGTAATCTAAAAACATACAAAAATCGACACAATATTTGATAATGGGTCTCAAGCCAACTTGATATCTGATGATTTAATCAAGAAACTTAATCTTGAAACCATTTTACATCCCAAGAAATATCCATTGGGTTGGATATGCATGGACACAAACTTACAAGTTACAAGAAAATGTGTTCTTCGGTTTGCAATCACAACAAACTTCATTGACAAAGTTGAATTAGATGTTGTATCGCTTGATATATCAAGACTTGTTTTGGGTAGCCCTTACCTCTATGATAGAAAAGAAATCTCCTATCATCATGAAAACAAGTACCACTTGTTAAATGATGGTGTGGAGTATATTTTGAGAGCTCATCACAAGAAACCAGATCTTTGATTAGTTAATGTGGGAAAAATGAAAATACTAGTGAATTCAAGCAAGAATTTAGTGCTTCTTATGATCAAACCCAATGTTGATGTTGATTATGAAGCATTTGATGGTTGTAATTCAAAATTGAAAACTGATTTGATTGATGTAGTTAACCATGATGATGAGGTGTTTCAGAAAGCAAATGGATTTCCTCCCAATAGGAGAATCCAACATGAAATACCATTGGATCAAAAGTGTATTCTTTTTAACATTGACATGCATCAGATGTCAAGAAGGGAAAGTGAAGAAATAACAAAGAAAATCCAAGGATTTCTTGAACAAAAGGATCATCCAACCATCTCCTTCACCATGTGGTGCACCTATTGTTTTTGCACCCAAGAAGAATGGTAAGCATTTCATTAAATGGGACTCAAGAAGTGGCTATCATCAAAGTAGAGTTGTTGGAGGAGACATATGGAAGATAACACTCAAAACCAAGCAGAGTTTGTTTGTATGGCTTTTTATGATTTTTTGTCTTTGCCACGCTCCTACTACTTTCATGCCTATGAAGAAAGATGTATTGAAGCCATTTCTAGACATGATAGTCTACTTGGATGACATTTTCATTTTCAGAAAATTTCATTATGAACATGCCATGTGTGAGAAAGAAATACTTTATGTCTTATGTCAAGAACATTTGTTATTGAAGATGTCAAAGTATGAGTTGGATAAAACTTCTTTGATGTACTTGGGCCATAATATTGGAGAAGGTGAGCTGAAGTTAGACTTCTCCAAGATTGATGCCATTATGGATTGGTCAATGCTCAAGATAGTCATTTGATAGGAGGTGTTTTGGGAGCAACCCAATGTTGGAGGAAATATTTTGTTAAATTTTATTCTATTGTAGCTCATTTGCATTCTTTGGCAGTTGTGAAAAAGGTCTTCCAGTGGGGAGGTAAACAACAAGTGGCATTTGATGCATTGAAGGAAAAGATCAATTCAGCGTTTATACTTGTTCTTATAAACTTGAAAAAGTCATTTTAGTTTCAGGTTGATGTATGTGACTATGCCATGGCAACAGTCCTTATGCAACATGGTAAGCCCATTTTATTTCATTCTTTCAATGGTGCAGAGATTAATTTGCAATGAAACGGGCACTTTCATTGGATGGGTTTTATTCTAATATTCCACTTGGTCAAAAGGAACAAGAAAGGTATAAGTGACAATTTTGTTGATGTACTTTCTAGGCCTATTGTTTGTATAATTACTTTCCTCAAGCATAATTTTGTTTTACATGAAAGTTATGATCAACAAAATGCATACTTTCAAGATGTACATTCAAGCTTGAGTCAAAGGAATCAAGTAGAGGAATTTGTTTACCATTTGCATCATATTGTGTTGTATCATCTTGGTAAGAAGGATGTTTCTATTGATATTAACATGGACAAGTGAAAGATCAACTTGAAAAGAGAAAAGCCAAGTACAAAGCAAGGCATGACAAGCATCATGTAGATCACAAGTTCCAAGTCAATGATGAATGGATCGAGATTGGAAAGGTGAGGGAATTGTACCCTCACCTGTTGGACAACTAAAAGTGATCTTTTGGGGTCCAAAAGGCTTCCAGTGGGGAGGAATGATCAGGTGCTCAAAAAATAGCTCAAAAATCAACATTGTTGGAATGGTGTGGAACCTGGACGGCCGCGTAGTGCTCATCATCCTGAATCTGACACAACATGTTTCACGTGAAACGAACTCTATATGACTCCAGAAACGAGTTCTGTTCACTTTCCCAAACAAGGAAAATTTTCAAAAAAATTGACAGCCCAGTCAGTAGTCCGTACTGCTGATGTGGCACTGACTAGGCAGGGTATGTGGTCGTTGACTTGGTCAATAGACTCCTCGGAAAATCACAATGTGCCAAGTGTCATTTTATTACTAGGTCAAATTGGCACAATTTCATTGGTTGGAGTGGTGGTCAACCACGGGCTGACACGTGCCCCAGCCAGAGGCTGCCACGTGGCAGCCTGGGAGGCCACCAAATTTTAGTTATAGCCTAAACGGGAATAGCGGGGGTCGAACCCACAACCTCCCAACACTAATACAAAGTCGTTACGAATACGCCATGGCCGTGTGCCTTAACATGTATAGACCACGGTGTTTATTTAAATTACATGTGCACACTCTTTAGGAATGGGCCAACCCGCGTGGGGGCCAGCCCTTGGTTATAACCATGCACATGACCACCGCGAAGGAGGAGTGGGAGCACAGACGGTGGGGGTGGGTTGTTGGCCTTAGTCCATGGCACGTGGCCCCCCATGTGGCCACAATTTTGGTACATAGGCATTAACGGACATTTAAATTGTCTGACAATTTCACTTGGTTTTCAGCGAAATTGTAGGATGATGTCGGATTTTTGGGAATTTGTTGTGCGATTAGCAAAATATTGTGAAATTCAATAACTTCTTCAATTTTTTACCAAGTCAAGAGCAGAAAGAGGCTACACAGATATTGTTGGGCATTCTCGAGCCATTAGAACAGGTTTCAGAGCATTATGAGAATTGTAAACTGATGTATTCACATTTTTTAGCATAATAGAGAGGGCCAAGCCATTGGAAGCTAGACCAAGGAGACGTAGCCCAGGAGGGATGAACTCCTTCATCATGTGTTATTGTGATACTATTTATGGTGATGTTAATGTCTTCCATTTGTTTTTGTCTAGTCATTTATTTATGTTAATTTGCACATAACAATTACATAAAAACACTCAAAAACCCATGTTTAAACTTGCAATCAATCTCATGAATCCTCAAGCATATTTAATATAATCTAAAAAGGAATTTTAGCACAACAAAACAAATTTTCTTAATCAAATCAATTGTGGTTTGTGAGTTTTAATTTCGTTGTTCTCTATTTTCTGCATAATTATAATTTACATGCATTTACAAACAATAATTTATAGATCTAGAAATCTAAAGAGAAATAAACCCTCATATAGTAGATTCTGGATTTTCAAGTATAATTTTATCAAAGTTGTTGTGACGAACTATCCAATAGAATATCCATGGAATTTAATGGATCATATTGGTATTAGAGTATGTTTCTTTGGGTATATTCTGGAGAATTGCAGGAGATCTAGATCTGCTAAAGTCATAAAACCCCAGTCATGGCCAAGGAATCTGTTAATAACCCTCTTGATCCTACAGAGGAGAGGTTTTTGCGGCTGGAAGCACAAGTTGCCTAGTGTTGAGAAATCAAGTGTAGTGAGGTTAGGCTTGATTCCTCTATCTTGATAATTACTTGTGAATGTTTAATGTCTTCTTATTACTTCTTAAATTGTCTCCATAAATAAAATATACAAATTTCAGTCTTTCAAGAATATAAAATAGACAAGGGAAACAAAAGTTAGGCTCCAAGCCAAGGAAAAACCCCACAAGGGGGAAAACCAAACAATCCTTTCCTTATAGATTCTTCATCAACAAGAGAAATCCAAGTGAACCAATGATCCAAGTGCCAGGTCAACCCTATAAATTATGTTATGATTCATCAACAATTTTTCAACCAATTTGTCTACATAAGCCTACCACATCAAGAAAAGTAGGTTCCATAGAAGGCTTGCTTTATCACAAAGAAGTTTTCTACAAGAACTCACATTAGCACAAGAATTTTCCACAGGATCTTCATATCATCAAGGACAGACTTACTACTGAAATTAACATCAATATCATCACAAAAGTTTGCACCCTTAAAGTGAGATATGTCATAGAGAATCACATCATCATCATCACAAAAAACTGCATTATCATTGTCACAGAACCCGGTGTCCTTTTGTAGCTCACATTCATAGAAGGTGTCACAACTTGATCTAATATGATAGAAGAAGGTGCTTTAGATTCCTTACCACAAAGCCAAATTATCTTCAACAGAAGCAAACCAAACTTGCTTTCCAAATGGTGGAGGAACAATACCAATATATAGTTGTTTCTTCATGGACGACTTGGAAATTTGGAGGGACAAATGACACTTACAAAAATTCAATTTTTTCTTCTTTTCATATCGTCACAAAGAACATGCCTTTTGACTTTTTCTTTTGACCTAAATAAAGCATGAAGAACATACTTGACAATAAAAATAATAATAATATTTTTTATTATTTCTATTTTTACATAAAATACATATTGACACAAGTATAATGACAATTATGAATACCAACCCTAGTTACAATTCCATCACTCTCTCTTAACTAAGAAGGTATTCATAATGACTATCAGGATATTCTTAAGTTGAAAACTTCTATAAAAAAGGGTCTGGATTGCTAAGAATCAATGGTGATTTACATCATCATAACCAGAATTATCAAAATACCAAGGCCTTGACAAGCATGCCCTATCTCTCCATTAGATCGTAGCACAATACTAGGAGGCATAAATTTGGACACTATCGCCTCTCAAGTAACATACCCCACCCGAGTGTTCCCAAGGTATGACCTCACAAGACCATTTCCTAATCCAAGGAAAAGTACGTTCTTTAGAACATTATTTACCAACTCAATGTATCCAACTAAGAATGTTAATCCTAGTCAACCACAATACATGACTCAAGAATGTACATCCTTGATGCTTATCCAATCCACAATTCTCCCTACTAGTTTTCATGCACTAGGATTACAGTTGAAAGTCTTGGAAATAGTACGTGACACATGGAGAACACAGTGTCTATCTTCAATCCCTCTCAACTAGGGAGGAGATCCTCACTCCCTCTCGAACATGGAGGAGATAACTACAAGCCCAAGCTTGTGTTTGAGGTGCTCATACTTACCTTACGTCAACTACCTGTTTTTCCATGGATATATGTTGCAGCTTCTCTGCTCCTACCTACATCATACTCTCGAATCATAAATCACTTTGACCTTCCTATTTGTTTGAAAATATTCATGTAGCTTTGATCAATATCATAATAAAATCCAATATGTCATTAAGTATTTCATCAAACTCCTCATGGAGCCAAACTTCTTCACAACTGATTATACAAGCCTTCACCTCTTCTTCCTTCTTATTACAATATAATTATGCTTCACCCTCTTCCAAGAAATCATATCATCTCCTAATCATTATTAGTATCTCTAGTGGGATCAACCCAATCGATGTGTTCTCGAATCAAATGTATATCAAGGAACGAATCAGTTGTCGGTATAATGATGTATCAATAATATCATAACTCTTCAACTTCTTGCTAAAGGGTATTGTCATAAATATGTCATATGTCACAAGCCTCGTTGCCAAACTTCAAGTAGTATTGTATCCATCTAATATCTTACAACTCTCTCTTTCCAGCTGAGGTAATTGAACTTCTCCCCTTTTATTAAGTCTTACTTTGGAATGTTTCCATCTAATCGACTTCATTGATGCATACCTTAAACTACTTTCTCCTTCTTCATTTATGTCTAATAAGATTCAGAAAAAATCTTCATCCTTTGCTATGTTCTTTCATTCTTCCATCTTCTTGTAAATCTTAGACAATTCCTATTTTTATTTGCAAACTTTATTAGAAGAACAAAAGCAAAGTGCATAGGCAAAATAGCAATAGTGGTAGTCAAATAAAGGAGATGTAGAGTACTTATTTTTTGAGGAAGGTTAGCTCCCTCTTAATATTGAACCTATTCACCAACCTTGTTCTCATGATGTTATTTTTGTCATATTCAAGAGCTATATATTTTTATTACAATGGAAATGATTAGTTAGGTTTTTATTCCTATGATTTTATAGTTCAAACATTTTCTATGGTTTACAAACCCTAGATTTGCCAAAGTCTTCAAGATATGCCATTTAAGAATTGCAAATTCTACAAGCATATTAATTATTTAGTCGCAAAACCCTAGAGATGTTATTTACGATCCTTATATGCATGAGATTTCATTCCTTGATCATAAAACCTAGTCTTCCTATGCAATGAGAGACTTCAAATGTTACATCAATGATCTTTAATATATTTAATCATATCCATTTATAATATACTATTGTCTAAAAGAGCATAAGATCATCGAATTATTCTTATGTGATTTTACCATGACATAGAAACTAGAATCATAGGTCATTGGTTACAGAAAGACAAAAGGTATATACCTTCTTTTTTGTCCTTATCTATCCATTATTTTTGAGATCCAATCCTTTGAATTTCAATTGACATGTATCATCTTCTTCCAATAGATGTACCTCAAACCTTCATCCATCGAACTAGGATATCAATCACAAATATTTATGCTTGTAATTTCCTTTGTCTTGGGTTACACAATTTTCACAAACATAGTCTATAGAGGAGGCTTAATATCTCCATAAAATTTAGACTCCTTTTAGAATTCATAGACAGGTTGGCTTCATTCGTCTTTATTTTATGTATAGGAAGGATATCAAGGTTTCACAAACTTCATCATTAAGCTCTCTTGCATTATTCTTAGTGTCAAAATGTTACAAGTAACATAATGCCTTAGCATTTGATGCTTTCCACATAGATAATTTGAATGTCGTGGATGGTTCATACCTCTTTTTAGTAGAGCATATATCTCGAACTAGTGCCACAACTCACCAATTAGGGTCACAGACTTTGGATCAAGCTGCCACGGAACAAGAATACAATGTTATAGACTTGGAATAGATCCATAGATATTTAAACCATGAAAGTTAGAATCATAGCAACATAACTCGGATCACATATCAGAAGTATATCTCGGATCACTAATCAGAACGCTTGGATTGATCATCTAGGTCTCAGCCTAGGTTCAAATCTCTCATGACAATAACCTTGACCAAGGGCACACACTATAGATCACAAAATCAGATATTTCACTATTGAAGGCAAGCTTTGGATTCTTTACAAACTTTGTATTAGGATTACAGTGACATTAGGGAGAAGAACAAACTTTGGATCCACCAATTCAGATATATTCCACGGGGACTTCAAATGTCTTTGCACAGAGAAGGAGTTTCAAAACTTTGCATACATTATTTTGTTAGACATGTTTCAATATCTTTATAATGATGACTCTTATAAACTCAACCTTCAACCTTAAGAAAGAGCAAGCTAGAATAGATGGCTAAGAGGCTTCAAACTCCACTAGATACTCTTTGTCTTCCCTCACAAATCATAGAGAATTAGATGTACAAGATTGGATCTTTTACTAGTCAACACATACATCTATCCCAATTTGTATTTATGTCACACAATCTACAAATAGTTCGACAATTTGGGTTTCCACGTAATTTGTATCTCTATTATACCACAGAGAATTCAGATCACTTCCAAAGCATCATCACCAATTTAGATTGCTTCGCAAGTGTCATCATCATATGTTTGAATTTTCTTTCTTCTCTTATATTTGAATGCCCAAAAAATTATTTCTTATCCTTTGATTTCATATTGTAGCCCTACTTAAGGTTCCTTCATTCGTGCTCTTGTCTTCACCATAGATCTGATACCATGTTGAGAAATCAAGTGTAGTGGAGTTAGGCTTGATTTCTCTGTCTTGATAATTACTTGTGAATGTTTAATGTATTCTTATTACTTCTTAAATGTTTTTCATTAAATAATTATACAAATTTTCAGCCTTTCAAGAAAAGAAAAAATAGACAAGAGACACAAAAATTAGGCTCAAATCCAAGGCAAAACCACACAAGGGGGAAACCCAAAAAATCATTTCCTTATAGATTCTTCATCAATAAGAGAAATCCAAGTCAACCAATGATCCAAGTGCCAAGTCAACCCTCCAAATTATACCATGATTCATCAACAAGATGTTCAACCAATTTGCCTACATAAGCCTACCACATCACAAAAAAGTAGGTTTCATAGAAGGCCTACTTTATCACAGAGAAAGTTTCTACGAGAACTCACATCAGCACAATAATGTTCCGTGGAATATTTGTATGATCAAGGAGAGACTTATTATTGAAGCTCGCATCATGTCATCACAGAAGTTTGCATCATTTTAAAAGAGAGATATTTCATAGAGAACCACATCATCATCATCACATAAAATATGTATTATCATTGTCACAAAACCTAGTGTCTTTCTATAGCTCACATTCATATAAGGTTCCACAACTTGATCTAATATGATAGAATATGGTGCTTTAGATTCCTTAATACATAGCCAAATTATCTTCAATAGAAGAAGACCGAACTTTCTTTACAAATGGTGGAGGAACAATGCCAATATATAGTTGTTTCCTCATGTGAAAAGACATGGCTTTTGGGCAGGCTGACTTGTCTTCCTGGAGGGTTGACTTGGCAACTTGAAGGGACAAATGACACTTACAGAAATTCATTTTTTCTTCTTTTCATAGGGTCATGACCTAAATAAAACATGAATAACATGCTTGATAATAAAAATAATAATAGTACTTTTTTTCTTTTTAATTTTACATAAAATAGATATTGACACAAGTACAATGACAATTATGAAGTCCAAATCTAGTTACAATTCCAAAAATTTGGAGAAGATGGGGTTCTAATGCAGAGGTTCAATCAAAGGGGAGATTGGGATATCTAGAAGAAATAAAGGATCAGAAGAAAGAACTGGAAAAATATCAATCGAGATCGAGTGTTGTTAACCATACACAATGCCCATTCAAAATGGAAGCAAAGGTCAATATCAAGCCATATAAAGGTGAGATCAATGCTCTAAAGCTAAATCACTAGTTGTAACAATTAGAATTTTATTTCAGTTCTCATCGTATAGAGGAATAACAAAATATTTCATTTGTATAGTTGAAATTAGAGGGTCATGCCTTGACTTGGTAGGAAAGCCACAAGAAGACCTTGAGGTTGGAGAGAGATCCTCTAGTGACAAAGTGGGAGGACTTTAAAACCCTCATGAAGTCACAATTTTACCCTATCGAGTATGTAGAGGACCAGTGGATCTAGCAACACTGCTACATGTGTACAAGGATGTGTTCTAGGAACCTAAAGTGTTATTTCGCAAGAGAGAAGTGGAGAACGATATCCAACTATTTACGAACTTCCCATTGCCAAACATTAGGTTGTACAAGTAGTATGTTACAAAAGTGAGGTGAAGAAATAATTGCATGAGCTACTGGAATAGGGTGTCATTTGATAGAGTGCATCACCATGTGGGTCACCCATCATTATTGTGCCAAAGAAGGATGGGACTTGGAAAATATGTATAGATTACATAGCAATGAAAAAAACTATGCTCAAGAACAAGTACCACCCAAAATAGATGATTTGTTGGATCAGTTGCAATGAGTGAAATACTTCACTAAGCTAGACTTAAAGTCTGGATATCACTAAGTTCGATTCAAAGAAAAATATACATGAAAGACCGCCTTCAAAACCAGGTAAGGTTTGTATGAGCAGTTAGTCATTCCATTTAGCCTATGCAACACACCAACTATGCTTATGAGGTTAATGAATGATATATTCTTCCCATTCATAGATTCATTTGTTATTGTCTATTTGGATGATATATTGGTATATAGTGCTACCTAGGAGGAGTAAATTTGACATTTGACATAGGTGTTGAAGACATTAAAGAAGTACTGGTTTCTAGCAAATCTCAAGAAGTGTGACTTTTCACAATAATTTTGGTGTATTTAGGGTATGTGATAAGTGGAGGAGAGCATGAGATAAATCCTGCCAAAATGGGGGTCATCATGAAATGACCAGTTCCTACTAATGTTTCTAAGGTCAAGAGATTTTTTTAGGCAACACAATACCTAAGGAAATTCATATCCTCATTTTCAATAGTAGTAGAACCACTCTATGCCATAACAAGAAGTGGAAAGAGTTTCCAGCGGGAAAGGATTCAGTAGAGGGCCTTTGAGGAGAAAAAGGACAAGTTATGGCATTACCAAAATTGCAACACCCCTTCGAAGTGGAGACAAATGTGAGTGGGTATGTTATGGGAGTCTTTGTGGCCTATATGCTACCATTTTGAAGTATTTCATGGGGCAATTCTTAACTACCCTACCATGACAAGGAGATCTATTTCCCTAGTGGAAGATGTGAAGTGAAAACATTATTTTATGGGAAAGGAGACAATGTTCCACATAGATCACTAGCCACTACAATACTTGCATGCCTAGAGTAAGCTATAGCAAACTAGACATTACAAGTGGATCGGTTTTTACAGCAGTTTCATTTAGTGATCAAGTATAAGAAGGGTAGAACAAAAAAATTGGTCAGCATGCTTTCAAGGCCACCCACATCAAAGATCACAACTTTGGGTACTTTGTGGCACATGGAGCCATTCATGCATGATGCATACAAAGAGGCATATTTAGAGAATGAGGACTTCAAGGAGGTGTTTCAATAGTTGCAAAGCCATAGTCATGCGCACAATGGTGATAGCACCATTGACTACCATCTCCGAGACAAGTTACTCTACAAGATGGATAAGTTATGTGTTCATAAAGGTGAGCAACTGCAACTAATTTAAGAGGCTCACACCTCCAAGGTTGCAGGGAACCTTGGTGTAGGGAAGATAGTGGCCAACTTGCAAAGGTATGTGTATTGGCCAAACATGCAAGAACATGTAGCTAGGTTCATAAGAGGATGCATACTTTGTTGTTACATCAAGCCTAGTGACATGAATCAAGATCTATATCATCCCTTACTTGTAGCCACTCGTCATTGGGAAAGCATTTCCATGGACTTTATGAGAGGTCTACTAGCAACCCGGAAGGGACATGACTATATGTTCATGGTAGTTGACAAGTTCACCAAGATGTGAGTTATGATGCTCTATAAAAAATATCATCGGCAGACAAGAAACAACAAATTTGTTATTTAGACAGGTCTAGGTGCACTTTGGGATACCAAGGAGCATCCTTTTAGACAAAAACACAAGGTTTATCGGCACATTTGAGACTATATTGTGGAAGAATGACACGAATTTAAAGAGGTCTACAACATTTTATCCATAGACAGATGGGAAAATAAAAGTAGTCAATAGGACTTTGGTGAAACTTTTTAGGGGTTACAATCAAAAACATTGGAAGACTTGGGATGAAAATATGGTATATTTACATTACTCTTATAATAGATCAGTGCACACTTATATTGAGTAAGTCCCCATTTGAAACTTGTTTTGGATATTTACCACCTTCACCTTTGGATATTGCATATGGGAAACAAGGAGTGAGGGAGGATTTTAGACGAGATTTCTTGAGGGTTGAAAATTTTGTTAAGAAGATCAATCGTATCCATATACAAGTACAAGGGCAATTGTAGAAGTCACAAGAAAAATTTAAGGCCATGCATGATCAATACAAAACAGATAAGTCCTTCAAGGTGGGAGACATAGTATGGTTTCAGTTGAAAAAAGAGTGGCTACAGGGTCTCGGTAAGAAAATCAAGGCTTTGTGTTATGGTATCTTTGAGATACTGGAAATGGTGGGAGATAATTCTTATAGACTCGGTATACCCCCATACATGCACATTTACTCAGTGGTGAATGTAGATAATCTAAACTGTATGAGCCTTCCATGCTAGATTAGGAAAATGAATAGGTCCTACCTTTTGTAGAGGATTTGGCAGTAGGCGCTCAAGCAAAATTGACAAAGGGTGAAATTTTGTAGAAGGGGTACAAAACTAGAAGAAAAGGGTAGCATGACCTTTGACAAATTAGGTTGAAAGGACAACTTCTAGGAAAAGATAAATGGTACACCCGAGAGAAGATGGAAGAAAATTTTCCTCACCTCATTCATTATAAGCTTTTGGGGGTCAAAAGTGTCCCAAAATGGGGAGTTGTGATTTGCATTGGATCATTATATTGTTTGTTATCCATATTGATACTTATAGAGATGAGAAAGTGAAGGAATTAACTCATATGACCAGTTTTACTAGCAGGACTTAGTTTGAAAAATTGGGGTCTGAAACCTTCTAGGAATAACATTTTTTTTTTCTTTTTTTTTGGGGGGGGGGGGACGGTGTGGGGTGGATTTTATGGTAAAGTTTTGTGTTCTAGAAACAATTATTTTTTTTTTTTTCATAGAAAGACCTTTCCAATGGCACAAGAATCACCTCAATCAATGTTCGTATGAAAAAATTATGCCACTCAAAAGTTGACCTTCCATTTTTTGCCACCATAATTCAAGAGGATGTCATGTCAACCCCCATTATTCATGGGAAATAAGCTAGCCACATGATCATGATGAAGAAGGCTCTAGAAGAGTCCAAATTGTAACTCTAGTTAAGATTTGAAGGATGGAAGGGCCTAACCACTATTAGACTATCGGGTTATGTTATAATTGGGCCACTATGAGGAAAAGGGGTTCCATTTTTTCAAGGGAATTTTGTTCATAAACGAGCAGAGTAGTAGAGAGAAATAGGGTGAGAGCACACAGAGAATATTTATGAAATGTAGCAGCGCACAGTTCACAAACCTTACTTCTTTGTACTTGCAACCATTTTATATTCTTAGAAAGAGAGCAAAGTGACCTCATCTTCTAGTTGTATTTTCTCCTAAAAGGGTTTCCCAAGATATATTTTCTATTAATTGGGGTTTGTGAGCTTTAATTCCATTGTTCTCCATTTTCTGCATAATCATAATTTCCATGCATACACATTAAACAATACTTTACAGGTCAAGAAATATAAAAAGAAATAACCCCTTAGCATAGATTTCGGATTTTAAAGTATAAATTTATCAGTTTTGTTGTGACGAATTGTCTAATGGAATATCTATGACTATTTACAAATCATAGCAAGCGTTGAAACTCTCCATGTGATGAGGGATCTTACTCTAGGGGGTCTTACTCCTTGAGACTTATCACAAGTGGGGGAACCTACTCTGTAAGCCTTATCATAAGGGGTCAAACATGTCCCTTGGAATTGAACCCAAGAGGATGAGAGAACAAACCATGCTCCCACGCGTTTAAACTACTATGATACAATAGTCAGAAAAACGATAAAAATAGTAACAATAATGTAATTTTTAGCTCACGGCCAAGATAGACACCAACTTGGTGCATAAGAGACCCCTTTGTTTGTAGGACAAGGGACCAATATGTTCTACACCAAATTGGTGTATATCAGACCCCTTTGTTTGTGGGACAAAGAACCGATATGTTCTACACCAAATTGATATATATGAGACCTTTGTGTTTGTAAGAAGTAATGTAGGATGGTTATAATAATATTATTAATAATAATAATATAATCACAACTAAACTAGACACCAAATAAGTATGTCTAAAACCCCTTTGTTTATATGATGAAGGACCCATTAATATGCAAAGCACTATAAAAATATAGTAACTTTACCCACACTTTAAGTTTGAAACTCTCAACTCTTTAAAAAAACATGTTTTTAATCATTAACAAAAGTGTGAAACTCTCAACTCTTTAAAAAAACATGTTTTTAATCATTAACCAAACTCTAAAATAGTTATTAACTTACAAGAAAATCTTCTCATAAAACTAGTGTGATGCAATTCTAATAATGAAATTACTCACTATGAAATTACTCACTATACACATTACATGGTAGAGTATTTAAGTAAAATAAAATCTCACATTATAATAAATAGATAAAGGTGATTCACAAGAAACAAGGTAACAATACATTCCTTAGTCAACTATAGGTCATCAAACAATTACTTAATAACTAAGTTTCATGATACAACTATTTCGATAAATCTTATAACTGCTAAGTGCTCCTTAGTTGCAGAGTCACCCCATCCATTATTCATAAAGAGAGTCCTCCCCCTTTATATTTCACTAGTTCACTTTCGTTAACCTGTTTCACTTTATAATGATATGAGATGGATCTTTTATAGATGTTGTTCAATGGTTCATGTATATTTGTTTTTACAAATATAAAGTTGTCATATCTTAGGATCTTTCTCACATCAAGATATAATAACGTTTCGGATAAATTTATTTTTTATTTGAACATAGTAAAATTTTTGTTGTTATATTTTTTTTAAGTGTTTCAAATTGGGTTGCAAAAATATCTATCTTAGCATTCAACAATCTGTCTATAGTACAATTACGCATCTCTTTCATGTTGAAGAATCTTGGCGATTTAGGTAGGATGAGATTCTTTTCATGATGATAACTATTTGTGAGGTATTTTTTACTTTTTTTTATTAGCACAATTTTCTCTTATTATTATTAGAGTGTGTTTTTTTACTTCATCAAACGATGATCAAAACAAAAGAGACAAGATCACAAGATGTTGGCTCTCAGCCAGGGAAAAACCTCTCTCCACTAGAGAGGAAAACCTTCTGCAAATTTCTCTTATTAAAACTTCAATTGATAAATGTCAAACCCTAGGCCCTTGACAAGTAGATCCTCCAAGCACAAGACACAATCTCTCTTTTGTACCTTCCCTTATGTTCTTCAATCAAAGCCTCCTTCTGCATTGCACCTCGATCTCTTCCTTTGCACTTCTTTCGGCAACTGATGGCACTTTCCTTCGCTCTTTTTCTGGCCACTGATGGCACTTTCCTTCGCTCTTTTTCTGGCATCTGCAGAAACCCTAGGTCTCCTTAGAGACCTCTTCTTTGGTGCCTTCCTTTCCTTCTCTACCTTGCTTGGAAATATTCCTTCTCCTTGATACTTAGACTAAAGAATGGGGCTCTTCCAGTATATTTCCAAGTAAGACGTTGATCCTCTTAACCCTACTGCAGATCTGATTTCCTCGCATGTGTGGCTGATCTAGGGCTTGGAATTTAACTTTTTACTTGCTTCTTTCCTTCACTTTAGGTGTCCCCTTCTTCGCTTGATGAGGAGACTTTGATTGGTGATCTCTTCTAGCCCAACCGAGCTACTTCTTATGACTGCAATTGCAGATCTGATATGGCAGCAAAATGAGCCTTTTCTCCTTCGCACGTGTGATAGAAAAAAGCCCTAAAACAGTCCCAAAAATTTGGATTTCTTTCTTCTCTTCTTCACTGGCCTAGAAGTAACCTTTTGCTCTTCTTCACACCTCCTTCTTGACTTTCTTCCTCGTTGATTTCAAAGATAGCTTGATGGTCCATTGGTGAGGTCGAACTGCCCTATATATAGGAGTGTGTCCCTCCTAGTTGGGCAGACTTGAACTAGTGTGGCCAACATATCCTTAAGTGCACCAAAAATTCTTCTTTGAGCCGACTTGAAGAGGAGGCTTGTCTTTGCTTTGGAGAATCTCTTTTGACATATTTCTTTGACCCTAATACATAGATTTACATAGTGTAACATGCCCACATGAATCTTTGATAATTACATTGACTTTTTGACTTTTCTAGAAGCACTCAAACATGTATTTGACCTATGCAATGAACAAGAAACACATTTTTACAATTTATAAAAATAATAATTCTTTTCTTTTACAAGTACAAAGATCAAGGAGGCCATGGCTACACTTCACAGCAACTACAACGTTCGTTCAGCATCACATCAAAAGAGATTTAACGCATTGCATTATTGGATACACTGGCTGTGCTAAGGAAGAAAGTCTTTTCGGGAACAAGGAGCTGCAAGTTAGAAGGTTCATGTTTTTGCTCGGAGGATCGTTTTACTGTAACACAAAGCGTTGAATGGACCCAGGTCGATGTGTAGAGCGGGAGATGGTTTACGAATGCGAGCCAATGGACATAGAACCAGCACTAGAAGACCACCTCGTTTGCTGGGGTCATGAAGTGTCTGAGAAAAATTTGCAACTCTTCTTTCCGAATAGCGCAGCAAAAACAGTTCTACTTAATGAGGCGGTGGAAGAAGGTGGTTTGAAAAAAGGCGCTCAGGAAAGGGTCCTTGTAATAAACCTTATTCTGAAAGGGTTGTTCCCCAGCCTGTCGAGATCTTCGTCCAGTGAAGAGGCAGGAGGGGATCCGAAAGGATCCGGAGAAGAGGGACAAGCGCGAACACTGGCCTCAACCTCTGAGTTTGGGGTAAAAAGGATGGTTGGGGAGGTGGATGAAGGCAATAGTGATCTTGTTGGAAGGCGAACTGAGTTGCTTGAGGTAGAAGAGGCAAATGCTCCTGCTAATCATAACCCAGGAGAGGGAGAAAGTCAGATGGAGGTTGTGGGTGGGAAAAGGAAGAAGAACAAACCTATCAGAAAAAAGGAGGAGCGGCCTAGCTGCGTTTTTGGAGTGGATACTAGTATAGATCAGGCAATGGAAGCTTCGGAAACTTTCTTAGTCGGCAGAGTTCGTGGAAGAAAGTTCTCGATAGACTACATCAAGGATTGGGCTCAGTCAGAATGGAAAGAAGCTCTGGGTCAGCCAGAAGAGATCAAGAATCTGGTCAGAGGTTGGTTCTGCGTTCGGTTTGGACAAAAGGGGTTTGGACAAAAGGAACATGTCGAATGGGTGCTGGAAAAGCACTGGAGCTTCGGAAAGAGGCCAATCTTATTCAGAAGATGGACACCCCTGTTTGATGCCCAGAAAGACAAAACGGTGGAGTCACTAGTCTAGGTCAAATTACCGGGTCTCACTATGCAATTTTGGACTGACTCGGCCTTCATTTCAATGGGGAAGTTTCTCAACATTGATAGATCATATCTATGAACTCATGATTGGAGTGTTGCCCGTATCCTGGTAAGTTTAAACCCTAGAGAAGGTTTGGCAGATGTTATGAACCTGAAGTATCAAGGTCTAGAGTTCATTCAGACCCTAGACTATGAAAACCTCCCTTTCAGATGCCATCATTGTCATAAATATGGACATTTGGCCCGGGAGTGTCCTCTTGGACACCGTCGCCGCCAAAGACAAGGGAGAAATGGAAACAATCTGGAGGCAAATCAGGGGTTTTTCACTCAGAAAGAAGGGGCTCAGATCAAGGAGAGTGATCTTAAGCCAATCGTTCAGGGGTTGGGTCCGAAGCAAGCGGAGGAAGATGAACAGGAACAGCCTGGGTGTACAGCTAGTGAGGCTATCTCAACCCCGATGTCTTTCTTGGGAACCTCAGCAGTTTCTGAAATGGCAGGGGTGGCTCAAGCGAGTCCGCTTCTATCCCCTTCCTTCTCCATCTGCTCTTCTATTGCTTTATCTCAGTCATGCTGTGATGAGTCTGGCCCTTTCAGGCAGCTCTCGTATGATCTGCCAGACCTGAGGAAGGGTCTAGCCTCTTTTGACAGTGTTATAATGGCTATTCCATCCTCTCCTAAGCTGACCTCTAGTCCCATGGATGATGTCTCATATATCCCTTCTAGTGTTTGGAGCCCTGATCCCCCCTACAATCTTTAGACCTTTGGCCATCAGAAAGGGGAAAGGGCTTCATGTGGGAGGTCTGGAGCTAGACATGGTGTCAACAGGCCCGAGGAAGCTAAGAGGAAGAAAATCAAATCTGTCGAAGGCACAGTTGAAGGTTGTCATCGATATTGCTGGTGGGAAGCAGATGTCTCTGCCAGGGGTGCTTAGAGAAAAGCGGCCACCCCCTGAGGTTTCTCGATGATCATCTTATCCTACAATTGCAGGGGTCTAGCTAGTCTACCCAAAAAGCTAGCTCTGAAGGATTTAATTAGGACCAACAAACCTGACATTATCCTGATCCAAGAAACTCTGGGGAAGGGGGAAGAAGTTACAGGATGCCTCATTAAGCTTCTTCCAGGTTGGAGCTTCCATGCCATTGATGCTAATGGACATTCGGGAGGGGTGGCTCTTGGCTTTAATGCGAAGGTACTTCGAGAGATCTCCTCTTGGGGATCAGAAAATGTCTTGGCTATGGAACTATACTCCAACGAACTTTGCATCCCTTTTCTTATTCTTAATGTCTATGGACCTGTTTTGGATCGGGAGAGGTTCTTGAACTCTTTCTTCGCAAAGTATTTTTTGTTGCACCCTAATCTTATAATTGGAGGAGATCTAAATTTTTCTTTGGGGCTGACAGAATCTTGGGGGTTCAGAGCCAGGGCAGATCCCTTTTCTGATTTCTTTCAAAATACACTGGCCTCTTCTCGCCTGGTGGATGTCTCCCCGCTCAAGTTGCGCCCAACATGGAGGAATCGAAGAATAGGAGAAGAATGGATTGGGAAGAAACTTGATTGATTCCTGCTCTGTGAATTGCTGGCAAAAAATTTACAGGTTTTTAGACATTGGGTTGGGGAAGGTGGTCTTTCGGATCATTTCCCTATCTTCTTGGAAGCGAAGGGAGCTTTCACTAAACCGGGCACTCCCTTTAAATTTAATGCCTCTTGGCTCTCGGATGCAACTTTTATTAGCCTCTTCCATAAAACTTGGAAGAAAGATGATCTCAATGAAGATGAGAGTCGCAACTAGGTTTTTATGGAGAATTTAAAAAGGATGAAGGTCGCCTCTAAACATTGGGCCCTCCAAAAGAAACTGAAGGAACAAGAAACTCTGGAAATTGTTAACTCTGAGCTTGCCCTCTTGGAAGACCCAGGTGGTAATGGCTATGGAACAGTAGAATCTCAGGCTAGACTACAAGAGTTAGAGGTGAAAAGGAGGAGAATCCTCCAGCTAAGAGAGGAAAGTTGGCACTTAAAAAGTAGAGCGATCTGGTTGCAGGCGGGGGACGATAACACCAAGTTTTTTCAGAATTATGCTAAAGGAAGGAAAAACTCTAATACAATCTGGGAAATGAAGAATGCCAATGGTGAACAGGCGCGTTCTTTTGAAGATTTGGCCTCATTAGGGGTCAATTTTTTCAAGAATCTTTTCAAAGCGCTAGAGGAAGTTTCTATTGCAGAAGTTATAAGAGTTGCACAGTTCTTGTTGGAATTCAGGCACAGCAAACTTAAATAAAACACACAGCAGAATTTACACAGCATTCAATCAAGCACATAAAAGACAGTTTTAACGTGGTTCACCCAACCAATCTGGGCTACGTCCACCAAACATAGGCATCATGAATATATTAATCAAATTGGAGATTACATCAAGAAATCCTCACACACTCTTCGCAAATCATCCGAATGATTGCCTGTTATATAGCATAGAGAATC
>APFE031655616.1:0-16979 GCA_000404065.3 Pinus taeda
TTGGAGCTGCAGTCAGTTGGATGAGTAAGAAACAATCTGTAGTGGCACTATCAACTACAGAGGTAGAATACATGGCAGGCACTCATGCAAGCAAGGAAGTAGTTTGGTTGCAGAGATTGTGTTCGAGTATGGGGTTAGTACAGGAAGCTATAAAGATAGACTGTGACAACCAAAGTGCAATTTTCTTGGCAAAGAACCCTGCATATCATTCAAAGACAAAGCACATTGATGTTCAGTATCACTTTGTGAGGGATATGATAGAAGACAAAAAGGTGTTGTTGGTAAAAGTTGACACTTTGAAGAATATTGCAGATGCATTGACAAAATCTGTGAGCTCTGAGAAGTTCTCTTGGTGTAGAGAGACAATGGGCATTCAGGGCTGGGAAAATGACTAAGCTCTCTTGTGGCCCCCTGTGGAAAGAAAACAACAAGTGGGAGAATGTTGGGTTGTGTTATATTCTTTCCACGTAGTTAACAGGGGGTTTGAAGGGCACCTGTAACCCCACTTTATGGGATCCGGAGCAGTGCCCCAAAAAATTTTGGTTTTGGACCCTATGTTAAGTTGGACAAACCCACCTATGGTTTTGTGCATGATTTTCGCACATGTTTTTTGGACGCGATGGTTTTCGGTCCATGGTATTGGACGCGATGGTTTTCGGTCCATGGTATTGGATGCTTCGACATGCATAAATATGTATTGTAACATTGAAAGGAACATAATGAAAAATCAAGCTGGTAGTCCCAGTTTTGGGATCCAGGGGAAAATATCTGGATATATGTGTTTTATGTGTTACAATCTCGCATTGTTTATTTTCTGTGTTTTAGAATTCATATGTAGGTAATTTCTGTACGGAGTTAAAACCTACAAATCTATCAGCAATAAATTAAGCCCATAAATTACTATGTAATCAAAATGTTCATGCAAGCTATAAATGCAAGACATTTTCACCAAGCTAAGCAATATTTCAAATGTTTCCAAGGAAAGATGAATCAAAGAAGCCTAAGGGCCACTTACATAAGCTGATATCCAGCGAAAATCTTGAGAAACGCAAAAAGGGTCACTTACGTAAGGTAGAGCCCATGTCAAGAAGCTGTTGTCCAAGGAAAATCTTTTAAAAGTAAGCCTTGGGGAATCTTTATATCTCTTAAATATAAAGTTTAAACTATAATATTTAGCAAGCATTTCGTAGAAAAATTTAGACTGTTAACGATTTTTTATATTTTTATAGCGAAATTCGGCAATTCTTTCACATGAAAAAATTTGATCCTATTGGAATTTGAACTACCATTTATTTTGATTTCACTAATACTCCTGACTTTGGAAAAATTAACCAATTCGCAAATATTAGCCCATAATATTTTCTCTGCTGCTGCTGTCGCATAGCCTTGCAGGGTACACTGACCCTCCAGATTAGGTCAAGAATGCTAAAGACTGCCAAACGAATGCATATCGAAAGGACTGCCAACTAGAGCTCAAGGGACCCGGGACTTCAGCAAAGTTTTCATCAAAATAATATATGTAGTTCGGCTAAAGTTAAATTGCCCTATATTGCTCTATTTTTCTCAAATTTCCTCAGGTGGACCAAATAGCAAAATTTCGTTTGGACCAGACAAGATCTTACAAAGCCATTTAATTCGCCTTAGATTGATTTAAATTTGCCCTAAATTGCTCAATTATACCAGAAAACTAAGTTTTGGCCTCCACTAGCATCAATCACTACAAAGAAAGGATTACATTTATCAAATTCACTGTGAATAGCTTAACAGCACCAGAAAAACGTTTCCCTTGGCAACAGATCTAATAAAGTCGATTAGAAAATTCGCGCCATGTATTAAAGGAAACCACAAATTACCCTAATTTTCGACATTTACAAAAGCAGAGAGTGTAATGCTGAGAATCTTACCAGTATATGGAAGACAAGAACGATAAAGAACGCTACAATCGCGTCAGACCCGCCACGCCAGAGTTGAGGACCGTAAGTTGTAATAATCACTGCATAGTAGGTGACTCCGATAATAGCTGCCACAAGCAAAATCATAAAAGACCCTAAAATGCGCAGCCTCGAACAATACTGGAAGGCATTCCATGCCATCCGAGACCGCGACCCGTGCTGTAAAATAATATACGAAGTGGAAGTTATATTTCTGCCGCCGGTGCCAAAGAGCCTCCTCCAAATCGGCAACGCCAGATTGACTGGCTTCGATTTTCCTTTAATTTGCCAGTGGAATCGAGTCCAAGATTCTTGCAAAGCAGCGTCCACTCCAAATTAAAGAACGTTCGTGGAGTTTTAATGGAGATTTTTCTGAAGCAATTTGGAAAATTAGTGTCATGTCGTAGACCGAAGACAGATGAATGTGGAATATGCAGCGGAGGCTCCACCTGGGCGAAATTGAAGTCCGTCAAGGACTTCCAGGAGCGGGATATCTTGAACAGTTTTTAAGCTCTGGACGGGTAAATGACTCGGGAGATTTGATATTTTATTATTTCTCAGTCTCTGGGTTTTCTATGTTCGAATGGATCGAGATTTCTTTCTTTCTTTAGCATTCCGCTGAAACGACTTTTCGTATCGGTCGAACAATTCACACTACTACTTTGCTGAGTGGACTGGAGTGTAGTAGAAGAAAGAAGAGTTTTATATTTCAAATTCACAAGCTATCGGATTTTGCTGATGGACCAATTGCAATTATTTCCATCCAACGTAGTTGAACAGTGCCAGAAGTATTCGATTTCCACTCCATCTTAATGTTGTATCGCAACCAAGTTGAATTGACTTTGGCTTTGCTGAATGGTTGATAAGTACGCTTCCCAATTTCAAATTAAATTAAAAATATTTTTACTACATTTTATTAAGTGACTTAAAAGAAAAGATCATAAGAATCGTATTTTCAATTGCTAGGGAAGGTCTGTTATTATAAATTTTATCATCTTATGTTAAGGTCTTTTTATAAGTATAATTAAGTTTATGTTAATTAACATTTAATTTATGTGATTTAAAGAGTGAGTATTTATTTTAACCTATTTAAAATAGTATATTTAATTATTTATATTTTCTTAAAACACAGCTTATTTATTTAAAATATAGATAATTTAAAATAATATAAATATAATATAGTTAAATATAAATAATTTAACATTATACAAATAAAATAGTATGGAAAGTTCTGGTATAAGAGATCAATATGAGTGATCAAGAGGAGGAAACAAAAGTTGGGCATCACATAATACATGGATCTCAATGTCCAGGATCTCACGAACATGGCTAAGGCATGGAAAAGAAAGAACCCTAGTGTAATCCGAGAGCATCAAGTCAAGCTTCCGAGTAAAGTGTATCTTAAAGCATGGCAGCAAGCCCATAAAATAGTCTCATGTATCCCCTTGAAGCTCTCAATTAGGAGTGCAATCTCAACCTCTTAAAGACTCCTCCAAACGGTCAAAAGAGGGAAAAAGGAAAGGAAGGAAAACCAATAAACAAATCTCAGAAGAATTAGGAGAAATGTTGGTTAACTCAAGTAGAATCCAGATATAGGAGGTATACTCCCCCACCACACTTGGTTCTCAATGAAAGTGATATCTTGGAATATCAGTGCTTGAATTACAAAGGAAAGCATAAGCTCCTCATAAATTAATGGTGGGAGAAGCCCCTTCCTTCACGATGATACAAGAAATGAAATGCTTTCAGAAATATATCACCAAAATATTTTTTAGCAAATGGAGAAACTATCCACATGCGACAATTGATGCACAATGACAAGTTGGAGGTTTAGCCACCTTCTAGAATCCTCAAGGAGTGATCATATCAAACATGTTTGCAACCTCTAGAGCAACACTTTGAAATTCCAACTCATGGGACCTTATGAAATATGGTATCTATCGAATGTCTATGGACCAACGTTGCAAAAGGGATAAGGCTAGTTTTATACACTCAACAAATGACCTTGGCCCAATCATAGTGAATCAACCTTTGATCATTAGAGGAGATTTTGACTTAATCAGGTCACTAACTTGAAAGAGGGGAGGAATTATAAAACTGGATAAGGAAGCGTACTTATTTGGAGAAATAATAATAAATTCCAAGTTCCTAGATCTTGATAACCTCTGTGGCATCCACACTTATAAAAATAGAAGACGAGGAACCCAACAAATTTCCTTATGCCTTGGTCAATTCCTAATCACAAAGTCCTTAATGACAAAGGATATTTTCATGGAAGCAGCAATTCTCCCCTACAGAGGTTTGAACCATTGGCCAATTATAAACTTGGAAATACTAGCAATTCCAAAAGACAAGCCCTTTTGGCTTGAGAGAGTCTAAATCTCACATCCAACTTTCATGGAAAAAATTCAAGAATGGTGGAACAAATTAGACCATAAAAGGATTTGTCATGTATCAATTCCAGCAAAAACTACATCATGTCAAAACCAGCTAAGGAAATGGAAGCGAGAGGATTTTGGCAACATCTTTCAACCCAAGAAAGACCTAGAGGAGAAAATGGTTAATATGAAGCAATCAACAATACTACATGGAAAATCAAAGAGCTCATCCACGAAGAAGCTAGCATCCTCCCATAGTTGGAAGACAAATGCAAACAAGAGGATATTTTATGGAAACAAAAATCCGAAGTGTGTTGGCTAAGGGAAGGAGAGAAAAATACGTGATTCTTTCACAAATACATCATCCAAAGATGCCATGTTAATAGGATAGACTCGCTAAAAAGCTCATTGGGGCTCAAGCTCCATGCCCACAAGGACATGGAGGAGGAACTTGTGCATTATTATAGCAACCTTTTATCAAATTTGCAACCTCTCAGAGAAGGAAAATATATCAAAAATCACATAAAATATTTCAAAGTTGGTAACTAAAGAACAAAATGAGGCCCTCCTCAAGGAAATCTCCTATGAAGAAGTCAGAGTAGCAATAAAGGCAATGCCAAAAATTAAGGTGTTGGGATCATATGGGTTCACATCAAACTTTTTCCAAGCATGTTGGTCAATAATAGGAAAATATTTTTGGTAAATTGTGGAGGAACCTCATACATCCCTATTTGTACCCCCTTCCTTAAATGCTACATTCCTCGGGCTAATCCCTGAGAAGGAAAAGGCCAATGAGCCCAGTAGATTTAGACCCATCTCCCACTTACAGTGTGGCTTACAAGGTTATTTCTAAAATAGTTGCCACTAGATTGAAATTGATTTTACCCTAACTCATCTCACTTGAACAATTTGGCTATGTGGAAGGAAGAAAAATCTTGGATGGAATCTTGGTGGCCCATGAAGTGGTTCACTCCTTAAAAAAATCTAAGAAACTTCTCATGCTAATCAAACTTGATCTATCTAAATCCTTTGACAACCTCAATTGGTTCTTCCCTTTCCAAATTCTCACATCCTTTGGCTTTGCAAGTGATTAGATCCACTGGATCAAAAATATTTTATCCTTGGCCTTCTTATCCATTATACTCAATGGTTCTCCCTCTATAACTTCCCCCTCTCGAGAGGCATACGTTAGGGTGATCCCCTTTCGCCTTTTCTCTTCATTCTTATAGTTGAAGTACTTGGCAGGGTCATCAAAGCAATAGCCTCTGACAACAAAATAAAAGGCATTTGATTGTTCAAAGAGGATCCACTTATCTTGCACCAACAATTTGTATATAACATCATGAAGATGGGCACTCCAACTGTACATGGAGCAAAAGTAATCCATAAAGTATTGGAAGACTTCTTTGTAGCCTTAGGTATGGAAATAAATCAAGAAAAATCTAAAATCTTTTTCTTCAACACTGGTTCTTGTGCAAATTCATATTGGTTGAATTATAGGATACCAACAATATAAGCTACCCTTGAAATATTTGGGAGCACCCTTAGTGGAAAGCTCCCTAAAATTGAAAGTCTAGGAGGAATTAATAAGCAAAATACAATGCCAATTAGCCAATTGGACTTTTTGTTCTCTCAGCATTGAAAGGTGGTTAGTTTTGCTAAAATCAAGCATTCAACCTCTTCCCTTCTAAAGTCTCTAGGCACTCATGGCCCCCTAACAAAAGTTAGAAGTATCTAATGATCCTTCCTTTCGGGGGGAGCAAATAAAGAATGCAATGTTAAAAATAGCAACAAGAAATTCCAATTTAATTTGTCCTTGAATTAAATTATGAATTAAATTGTAATTATATTCTTATAGCAACTTGCAATAGTTAACTAAGTTCAATTGATTTAATTGACTTTGGAAATTTGAGTTGGAAGTCTGTCTAGAGTCATGTAGAGTGATCCCTAAATTTTAGGGGCCCAGGTTGAGTTCTTTGGAGTTGTAATTAGATAACTCAGTCTAACTAAGTTATAGTCAGTTAAACTAGTTTTAACTATTGGAGGAACTAGTAGAGGTCTAGTGGTGGATTAGTGCACCAGTGGATCACTAATACCACACCAGTTAATTGAAGATTCACTCATAAATAATTCATGCATGTCATTTCATATGAAGACCCAGTTGAGATTAGAGTTTAGGGACAGCGTACTATCAGTTGTATAATTTTATGAATTTTACAGATGGTGCATGCAATCAGTTGAGGACCTATGTTTGGATTGCACAGTTATGGAGAGTGGGTTTCCCATTAAATATGGGTTGATTACTCTAGAAATTGCGCAAGGAAGTAGGGGCTTGGGAGGCAGCAGAATTGGCTAAGCATTGGCTTGAGTTGGCTTGTGAGGTAGAGAGATAGATTGTATTATTGCAGGAATTTTTCGAGGTTGAACAAGCATTGTATATTCGTCTCAAATCTTCTGGTTAATGCAATATAGATAGTTGGGGTTTTGAGCAGCTGATTTCCCCATAAAAATATTGTGTTATGTGCGATTGAAATGCTTCCTTTTCTACTTATTGTTTTCATCGATCAATTTTGGTTTCTGCTAAAGAGTAAAGTAGATTCTTGTCTTATGTTTTAGCATATCACATAAGTTGTTGAATCTACAAGTAAAAATCTACATGCAAGTGGGCCCTAGTTGCATGGGACAAACTCTGTGTTATTAAGCTTTGTGGAGGACTACGACTTAGAGATCCTAACATTCTAAATACAATCCTAGGATCTAAGTTATGGTGGAGATGATTGCAAGGTGACTCAACACTACGAAAGAAAATATGGAAAAGGAAATATGCAAAAAATTACCCTTCCCATCATATGTTTCAAGCCATTTTTTCTCAACTTGGATATTCAATTTAGAACCTAGAAAAAAAGGAATGCATTTGGTTCAACAACACTACTTTTGGGAAATTTGAAATGACATTATTGCTAATTTCTAGGAAGATTCATGGCAACAATTGCCAAAGCTTTCAAATTATAATGAGATTCACAATTTATTACTTAATATGAGGGCCCATAATAGGATCAAAGTTGCCAACTATTGGATAACAAAGCAACCCAACTCCAATCAACATTATTGGCTAAGTCAAGCACACTGTCATCCACAACTAGAGGGAGACGAATGGCATTAATTCTAGAATGATCTCCAGCATCAATTCATCACAATATCCCATAAGCAGGATAAGGTTAAATGGGGGCACAATCCAAGTGAACTTTTCTCCATCAACGAATCATATCATGTTGCAACAACACACACAAGAATGCCCCAAAACTGCAATTTGGAAGAAAAATCTATGGCCCAAAATATACATCTTTTGATGGCTCTTAATTCAAGGAAACACTTTAACTTGGTACAACTTGCTCAAAAGAGGATTTCCAAGTCCCTCAATATGCTACCTATGCGAGACAGCTAAGGAAAACATGGAGCATTTGTTTAACGCATGTCCCTTTTTTGAGATCTTATAGTGAATTCTAAAAGGCACGATGCATATATCGAACCATATACATGTTAGCATCCCAAATACTATTGAAAATTAGCAACCACAAGTTTTTTCAAATCTCATTTTCAATAGAATTTGGACCCTCCTACCAGGCTTCTTATTATGCGCAATATGGAAAGAACAAAATTGAAGAATTTTTAGAATAACTCTATAGAATCAAATGATATCTAGATAATTTTCAAAGCTAATATCAAAGAATCAATTCTTTCTCAACATTTAAAGGCGCAAGATTAGCAAGCCTGTGGCACAAAAAATGCATTGCTTAAGATGTGGGAGATACTCGTTGAAGAATCTAACTAGTGTCGGTCTTCATAATTATATTTGTCAAAAGAAAGAAAAAGAAAATTACTTATTATCATGGGTTTCATGCTTTATTATTTTATTTTTAGGTCAAAGACTCCATTATATGCCTTTAGGGTTTATGTCAAGGGTCCTTATCATCATGTAATAGACCCTTCTTGGGCTTTACCTATCAAGAAAGAAAATTATTTTGATGTACATTGAGTCAATTAAGCCTCCTCCACTAAGTCGGCCTCATTAGGAGAATTCGACCACTCAGAAGGACTATATATAGGCAACAACTCAACCTTGTTTGGAGCACAATACAAGCAAGTTCAATCTACAATTGCAGGAGGAGAAAAATAAGAGCAAAATACCTTAGAAGAAAGAGGAAATCCCAATTAAGAAGAAGGAAACCTTTGTCAAGCAAAAGGAAGTTGAATTTTCTCTATCTACTGCCACACATGCGAATTTTCTAGGTTATAGGAGGGCCAAAAATTTCAGAATTGCAGGAAGGTTGAAAATCTGGGAGTTGGAGGGCCGAAATTTTGTGTAGCAACTATATTGAAGCTGGTTAACAAGAAGATACTATTGAAGTTTTCATAATATTCTTGGAAGGTTGACTTGGTGGAGTGAGGAAGGTCTTTTGGTCTAGTCCAAGGTCTTGGTTTGTCTCAATTTGAGTTAGATCTATTAATGGAAGAGTTTTAATAGGTTATCCCCTGCATAGGGGTTTTAGCCCTGACTGAGTGCCTACTTTTGGTTTCATTGACCTTCATACTTTTGATTTGATGATTACTTTATGAGAATAAGATAAAGAAAAACATAAAGAAAGCTAATGAGAATATAAGAATATCACAAGTAATTGTCAACATAAGAAAATATTTCCGTCTTTCTGATTTTCTAACAATACCAACTCAAAATTATTGAGATCTCAACCCCTACATCAAGATGATCACATCCATCCCTTCCCTTTCGTCTCCTCCACCTCAATATTTTACAAAATTGAATTTCGATGGAGCCTCCAAAGGGAACCTCGCTATTGTAGGATATGACGATGTGTTTATGGATCACTCTCATCAAATTTTCTTTCTTTATTGTGAATTGTTAGGCTTCACAAGTAATAATGTAACTAAACTTAAAGCTCTTGAGTTGGGATTGAATCTAGCTCATTCTCAAAAATTTGCAAAGCTCGTAATAGAATGGGGACTCTCAACTCATCATTAATATGACAACCAAAATCATCCATGAATCCTTAATCAATAAAGTCTATAAAAGCTGCAAATTGGAAAACAGTTTGGAAAAAGTAGCTAAACTATAGCTCCTCTTTCTTATAACTCTCAACTCATACATCAAGGTACAAGGCAATAAAATTGCAATTCATTTAGTCAATAAAAGATGTGAAAGCCAAACCATCCAAAGAAGCACCATATGAGAAGATCTACCCCCAACTGACATAGAACAACAATGCTTGAAACTTGCCCAAAATTAGTCTTCTCCTCCAAATGGGGTAATAGGGAGGGGACAGTTGGAGGGGTGCATGGCCATCACTCAACCAAGCATTACAGTTGGTAGGCATGGCACAATGCCCCTACGCTCACTTAATACCACTTACCCTAATCATTATTATGACTATGAAAGAAGTCGATTAAATGGAAGCACAAAAAGAATAAGTTCACTTACCTCAACCAGAAAAAAAGATGAAGTTAGACCTTGGATGGATATTGAAGTTTGGCAAGAAAATCCAGAGAAAGTTGTGATCAAAAGAAGATGACAATTCTAGGGAAATAGCCATTAGTAAGAAGTTGAAGAGTTCTGATATCGTTGTACTGACAGTTGATTGGTTCAATCCAAGATTGACAATACTAATGTTGATAGAAATACTACTGATGATTGGAAGATGATATAATTTCTTGGAAAAGCGTGAGGCAAAATTTTGTTATGAAGGAAGAAGATGTGAAGACTTGTGTAATTAGTTGTGAAGAAGTTTTGCTCTATAATATGTTTGGTGAACTACTTGACGACATGTTGAAGCTACATGAGTATTGAAAAAGAACAAGGAAGGTCGAAGGTCGTTATGATTTTATGTAGATAGGAGCCAAGCAACTACAATAGATCTCCACAAAAGAACAAGTAGTCGATGCATTGATGAGTATTTATGAGACAAGCTTAGGCTTGTGGTTGTTCCTTCCTATTTGAGAGGGAATGAGGAATTCCTCCCTGGTTGAGAGGGAGTGAGAGTGGACACCATATTCTCCACGTGTAATGCACTATGGCTAGGGCTAACAAGTGTAAGCTTAGTGAAGACACTGATAGGGAGAATGGTGGATTGGATAAGCATCTGGGACCGATACTTCTTAAGGAAATGTATCCAATATAGGAGTAGTCTCGAGGACCGATACTCTTTGAGGATAGGGTATCCAAGATAAGAGTAGTCACGAGGACTGATATTCTTTGAGGATGGGTGATATCCAAGATAAGGATAGTCATGTAAGGACATACCTGGTGAACATTTAGATGGGGTATGTGCCTCGAGAGGCGATGGTGTTGTCCAAAGATATGTCTCCTAACATTGTGCTCTGATCTAGTGGGGAGATAGATCTTGTTACTCAAGGCCTTGATATGTTTGACAATGTTGCTTATGAAGATGATGATGATGTTTATCAATATGAGTCCCTTCTTATGAGAATATTTCAATTTGAGAGTATCTTGTTGTGTTATTAGGAATACCTACCTAGTTAAGAGGGAGTGTTGGAAATGTAACTAGGTTCGGTCTTCATAATTATCATTGTACTTGTATCAATATGTATTTCATGTAAAAACAAAAGAAGGGAAAGATTTATATATTATTTATTTATTTTTTTTTTTAATTTTAAATTTTAAATTTTATTATTTTAAATTTTTAATTTTAATTTTTATTAATTTATTTTTATTTTTTTAGTGAAAACATGTTCTTCATGCTTATAGGGTTATTTGAGTGAAAAGAAAAAATTTCATGTGTCAAAGAAATATTATTAAGTGAAAGCCTCATTTGGACTATTTGCAAGAAAAATAAAAATCATTTTTATTTGATAAAAAGTTAATTTTATCATCTACATGACCAAGTCAGCTCTCCTAATCAAGTTGGTCTAAAGAGGCACATATTCAACCTCCTGGACATGTATAAATAGAAGGTAGTTCAACCTCATTTAATCACTCAACCAATCACCCAATTTATGTGCAAGAAGAAGAAGAAGAAAAATCAGCGAATTCAAAGGAGAGAGAAAGAGGTCAAAAGAGAGAGAAGACGAATTGATATATGCCCTAATTTCTATTCACGTGTGTGAATTCTTTTGCGGTTTTTTGAGGTTGTTACAAGGCCGAAATTTCAGGAATTGACTAGAATTCAAAGCTTTGACCAGCATTGACTTTTGTTCACTATGATTTGTTGGAGATGACTTGGAGGAGGGTTGACTTGGGTCTTTGTGGCAGTATTGGTCTTAGTCTTGGGTCTTCAATATATCACTTTGATATGATTCTATAAGAATAAGGTTTTCTTAGGTTTTCCCCCTTGTGGGGTTTTTCCCTTGGCTTGGAGCCTACATCTTTGTGTTCTTTGTCTCTAGTGGTCTTAATGTTTTTGTACTTTTGATAATTGTTTGATGAAGAAGAGAACATAAATTTTAATAAGAAGCCAATAAACATTCACAAGTAATTATCAAGATAGAGAAATCCACCCTAAACTACTAGTATCTTGATTTCTCAACTTGGCAAAATGGAACTTATAGAGGCTCACTTGGGCATTCCTCCATATCTAGGTTGCTCATTAGAGAGCAACAAAGAACCGATAACGGTTGAAGAGTCAGACTCTCGTAAGACTAGATGTTGCACTCTATACTTTCAAATTCTACTACTATGTTTATATGGTTTATAACTTTCAACTCTATAGTTGTTTTGGTTGGCTTAAGGCCATAGGATAGTACTTTTTTGCTTTCAACTTTTTATGACATTATATTTTGTTGGGTCATGAAGAAACTATGACACTGCCATTGATCTGATTTCCCTAGTGGCATATCAGGGCAGGCTACAATGTATATTTTTATCTGGTTATAATGAAATGAAACACCTTTACTTACAAATTTCTTTATTTTTATTTTTTAGTGAGTAATTTTTATGTACTATTTATATTAAGATTACAAATTGTTGACACCTAATCATTAGGATTGGGTGAATAAGTGTAACTGATGTAAATAAATAATGGGAAATATGAAGAGTCACCGGTAGATGAAATGAACAGTTTCTCCCTCATGTATATAATAAAGACCAACTTGAATGAATATAACGAATTGGTTCTGAGGAGTTACTGCCTGGTCTGACATGGTATCAGAGCCAGTGCCATTTTAGCTTCCACCTGCTTTGTAACTCCCTATTCTTCCTATGTTCTACCTTTCATAAAAATGTTGTTCCTGTCATTGCTCCACCTGTTATTCACTATTATTACTCCTGTCGCTACTCCACCTGCTATTCACTATTATTACTCATGTTGCTACTCCACCTGCTATTCACTATTATTATTCTCTGCTATGCAGGTATCAGAGCATACAAAATGCTCATGGTGCATTGCGCGCATTTCGTTTATGTCATTGTTATTCGGCGTTACTGTTACTATTAGCAATGACATTCGTTTTTCCAACCAGCCCAGAATAAATGAATTTCGAAGAAGTTTGCTGTCACATTGGTTGTGTTGAAAGATTTAACAACACCTATATTTGAGCCCCCTGCCTCCTTTCGGATGTCAAAATCTATGAATACTTTATGCCCCTGAACATAAACATCAAAAAACACGTCTTCTGACACTCTTCCAACTATTTGTATTTCCAATTTGTATCTCTGCAAAATTTAGTTTTAATGTATATGGTCCGTTCTCGAACCCTAAACCATGGTATCGAAGTGAGCTGGGAGATAAGCGTGCTATCTGATACAGTTTTGAGTTTAATGTCTTTGTAAATTGAGACTGATTGCTTGCTGTATAAGTTACATTACTGCTGCCCATAAAACGTCTAGCATAACTCACTCCCCACTTATGTGTATTGCTTACATAAAATGATGTATTATCAAGTAATTTGTTGTCTGGCTCAAAAGCATCTCCGATAGCAAAAAATCTTCTGTCCGCCTCCACAATTTATAGCAAGCGAGAATCTGTAGAAGGAGGAGCCAAAATGTGAGTTTTTGTGGGTCGTTTTTCCAAAAGAATTCAGAGTTGGAGAGACGCTCTGTCTCATGTTGCAATTATAAGTGGCTTGGAGCGGGAGGCATCGAATGAGGAACTCTTGCATAAGGTCATCGAGAACATGTTGAAATTCTACAAGCCCAAGTTCGAGACTGGTCAGTGACTTCGGTCATTTTGTCCGAGATTGCCCGAGAGTGCAGTATCACTGTTGTAAGCCTGCTCCGTTGATGGTTTTAATACACTGTTTTTTTTACATCATTTTAATACATGTGCGCTACCTCTGTTGTGTAATACCGCGTTGCCATACACATTTAGCTCTCTCCACCGGTCGCCATACCTTGAATGATTCATTGAATGTTGTTGAATGCGCAATACGCCGCCCTCCTGGTTTGTTGTGTTAAAATATTCGAACATGTTGAATATTGTGTTGAATCTGAACTGTGATAGCCATTGAAGCAGTTCTTGAGCAGATCGTGCATTGGTGCTCACACCCATTCCATATGATGTTGTTAATGATTTGAAGGGTGGATACTAAGGTTTTAGAAAAGTAACTTGGTTTGGATTGCATACGTTTTGTGCGCTGGTCAAATTTGGCAGTGCATTGTATGGGAGTGCGAATGGTGCGTTGAACAATCTAGTTATTGTAGTGTGTGTGTGTTTGTAATGGTGAAAGCCGAATGCTGCTGCAATAACCATATGCGTTGAGCTCTTGTAAAAATCAATTAATGTGTTGGTTGGGATATAAAAGATTATTTATATTTTGATGAACGTGTGCACAAGAACCTGACCTATGATTTTCTTTGGCCCCTGGCAATTTCTTTCACGATTTTATGTCCCTGTTTTGTAAGATATTGCAGCTTGTTTCTTGATTGTCATAAGAATTCGGAATATTGCTACTATAGTGCAATTTTTTTGCCAGCAGAAGTATTTTTGCAGCACTCAGATTTTTCAATGCATTCAATCATATCTTCTTCTGAAAAGGTTGTGTGCCTTGCTCATAAACAAAAGAATCTTGCCCAAGATTTTTCCAGAGGAATATATTTCAGAGGTAGGGGGGCAGACACTTTCAAGGGGAAAAGGCAAATTTGCACTGCAACGCTGCAAAAGAAATGGATCACACGATGCCTCCACATGCAAGTTACATTGGGACAAAATTGCGCAGCAAAGAAACCAACCCAAAGGTAAAACTAATGACACAGACAAAGGTAAAACACCTCAATCCGCTCATTATGTTGTGGCACAATGTAATATTGGAGTAAATGAAGACTTATTTAATGCTTCACTTGCTTCTTGGAAAAATGATTGGTTGCTTGATTCAGGAGTAACTTGCCACATGGCTCATAGAAAAGATTTTTTTGAAGAATTTACTGACAATGTTGATGGAGCAGTATACTTTGCAAACCAATCAAAACTCAAGCCATCAGCACTTGGCATAATCAGGCTCAAATTGCCTGGTCTTCCAGACTTTCTTTTGCATCATGTTCTATATCTCCCACAACTGAAGAGAAACTTGTTGTCCTTGGTCCACATCCACCAACAAGGTCACTCCATTCATATGTTTGATGGCAAGCTTGAGGTGAGAAAAGCATCTGACCACTCACTTGTCATGAGGAGGATAGAAGAAGAAAGGCTTCTCAAGTTGCAAGGTACCTCTACTCGTGCACAACATTTCTCATATGAATCTCATTATGAAGAAGGTACACTTCCATCAAGTTTATTATGGCATGCTAGATTTGGACTTTGAACTATGACAACCTTCGCTTGTTAAAGAAAAATGGTGTTGTTGGTTTGCCTACAATTCCTAGGAAACTTAAGCAATGTGATGCTTGTATTTTTTGAAAGCATAACAAATAGTCTTTTCATGATTCACATTCAAGAGCACATAGAAAACTTGCACTCATTCATTCAGATTTATGTGGTCCAATGCCTGTTCCTTCTGCAAATGTAAACAAATATATGAAGACATTTATTGATGACTACACCAGAATGTGTTGGGTTTATTTATTTAAGAACAAATCCGATGCTTTTCAAACATTCAAGAACTTTGATAAATGGATTGAAAATGATGCACAATCTCATATTGGCTCTATTCGCACTGATAATGGAAAAGAATACACTTCAAATGAATTTGAAAACTATCTTCGCCAACATGGGATCAAACATCAAACAACTGTGCCTTATAATCCCCAATAGAACGGTGTAGTTGAAAGAATGAATAGGACAATCTTAAATATGGTATGCTCCATGCTGTTATTCAAAAATGTAAAAATAATGTTTTGGGTTGATGCAGTGCTATGTGCTGTATATATAAAGAATAGATGTCCATCTAATGCTATCAGAAACAAGACTCCTTATGAAATGTGGTAGGGCACATTCCTTTGGTAAAGCATCTCAAGGTCTTTGGTTCCACCTGTTATGCCTTGATACCAAAGGTACATAGAAACAAACTTGGTGCAAGAAGTCGTAAGTGTATCTTCTTGGGGTATTCAAACACCTCCAAAGCATATTGTCTCTATGATAAAGTCAATAAAAAGTTTGTTGTATCTAGAGATGTAATCTATCTTGAATCATCCAAAACTGACAATGTAGTTGAGCGGCAACTTGATCGCTTGGATAGATTCGCAAATGCAAAATCATTTCAAGAATTTGACAGTCAGATTCCACATCTTGAAGGGGGGATTCCTATACTAAATAAGCCAATAGAATCTTCTTCTGAAGAACTCTCTCCCCCACATGAAACTCCAACAACGGATGATACTTTAAGTGATGTGATTGATAGAATTAGGAGACTCAATCTTGATTCAGTCCCAACTCAATCAATGGAGCAGCCTAGACCATCTGAGAAAGGTCCCCCAAAGTGGCTGACAAAGACACTTGAAAGTGTTCGTCCTAATGAGGTTGGAAAGACATGAAGTAGAAATTCAAACCAGCAAAATGGAGGTGATGTAGATGACTCTGATTCACCTATTGATATGGATGTTTCTTATGATTATGAATTGAATTTGTCTACAGATTTCAAACCAACTTCCTTCAAAGAAGTTACTTCTCATGATGAATGGAAAGAAGCGATGCAAAAGGAGTATGATCCCCTGATAAAGGATGGCACTTGGAAGCTGGTTGATCCTCCATTAGGAACCAAATGAATGGGTTGTAAGTGGGTCTACAAGAACAAGTATAAAGCAGATGGCTCACTTGACAAGCACAAAGCCAAGCTTCTGGCAAAAGGTTTTGCACAGAAGGAAGGGGTCGATTATGAGGAGACTTTTGCCCCCATAGCAAAATGGGCTACCATCCGGACACTCTTTTCCCTGGCAGCTCAGAACGGTTGGAAAGTCCATAAAATGGATGTAAAAACTGATTTCTTGAATGGAGATATAAAAGAGAATGTTTTTATGTCTCAGCCTGAAGGATTTGCTGTGAAAGGACATGAACATAAAGTTTTCAAACTTGTGAAATCCTTGTATGGCCTTAAACAAGCACCACAAGCTTGGTATGAAAAACTAATTGAGCATCTTCTAAAACTCAATTTCAAACATTATGATCTTGATGATGCAACTTTATTTGTCAAGAAAGTTGGCAAAACAATTGTATATCTTGTGGTATATGTAGATGACCTTTTGATGACAGGGAACAATGAAAGCTACATTGCA
>APFE031655616.1:26260-69659 GCA_000404065.3 Pinus taeda
GTTTTCCGCTCATGTCATACGGGTCGAAAAAGAAAAAAGGAGTTTGTCACTTGTGGTTAAGTTTCGTGCACCATCCAGCCGCCTGATTGCCACCCCGTCAGATCAATGGTTAACAAAGGTTTTCAGCCCCCCTTTCCATCCTACCTTTATTAGCGGGGGGGGTTCCGAAAAGTTGTTCTCCTTTCTCACCGAACCCACTCTATGTGTCATTACCTCGCCATTTCTGACCTACCCCCTTCACAACCCGCTTACCGCTTTTGACCCCCCTTTGAAAACCGCCAACCTCCTCACCTTTTCCCGCCATAATCCACGTTCCTGGTATTACCCTCCGCTTCCACTCAACTTCCATTTCTGTACCTCCACATCAATTCTCAAAATCACCCTTGCAGACCCCACTTCCTTTCCACCAATCATGTGCCTCCACATCATCCCCCACCTCCATGTCACCTCCCGCCTCCACGTCATATGTTTGTTTCACGGCCAAGTAAAACTATGTTTTTTCCCTATACAACACAGTAATTTCAAACATTGTTTAAAAACAACTGAGAATGAATTTTCATAATTGGAAAGAGGTTTTTGTTGCTAACATGCTCATGCACAAAAACCTCTCTCAGTTTCGTAACAATTGTTATGGTTTTGGATATTCGGATGAATCTTTGCAGGTATATTTCCCTGAATTTTCCTATTTTCAGTGAGTGTTTTCAAATGCAGCTTCCAAGCAGGTGGAAATGAATTTTCAAAAAATGAAAGAGGTTTTGTTGACAATATAATTATTTACAAAAACCTCTCTCAGTTTTCTATCAACTATTATGGTTTGGGATATACAAAGGTATTACAAGACCCTATTTTTTAGAATTTTGGGAGGAAAAAGCTCAAAGACAGTTAGTGACTTGGATGCCACCTCATCAAATAAGTGTTGCTATCAAATTCGAATTGCTCTTATTTATCACCAGCAATCCACAAAGATAGTGCCAAGTAGATTCATTAGTTTTGAATGTCCTATATTTCAATTCTATTTGTGTAATACAGTTTGAGATATTTGTAACAAATCTTGATATTTTTCAAGATATTTTAGTTTAGAATTTTTATAAATACTTCATCATTTGAAGTAATAGAGGTTCATTGTTGAATATAATTTTTCTCTGTGAATTGTAATTTTGAAGTTGCTAGAAGCATCAATAATACAAGGACATTCTTCACAGGATTCATGTGGTGTGTGAAATGGTGATGTTTTTCTTCAGTTTATGTTTTTAATCATTGTTTCCTCTCTCTGTTATTTCTGAAAAGCTTAATTACATAACAGAAACTGTGATGAATATGATATGTTATACAGAACACCCTATTTTGGCTGTTAGTAATTTATATGTTTTCTGTTGAAGTCAAATTAAGGAATCCTTCATTACTCCTTAACTTTTATTGAATCTTACATCTCTTTTGTTTCATAATCCATTTAAAAATTTGAAAGATCCAACTAGTGCAAACTAGCTTGCCCTGTGAAACTCCTTCCAAGTTTGATGCAAATCGAGTTAGTCTTTAGACTCCATAGCCCAATGGAATTATAGCAATTTGATCAACCAAATAATTCAATCAAACACAATCAGTATAGTAATAACTGGCCTAAAATTTACACCAAACATAGCTAAATTTTACAGAGAGATCCCTCTGTGAAGTTGACAGGGTTAGATCCTAGCTTCCAAAGGGGTTTTGATGTTGTCTTATGTGTTTACTCCCTCAAACTCAAAAATACAGAACGACAATATAGTGGTGACCATAATGGGGAATCTGAACATTTCAGGTTTCCCAAGAAAAGAATATCAAGTTCCAGATCTGAGTACTGATGGTTGATAGTGATCAGACACAAGAAGGTTGTATCATTTACGTGGCGACTCCATGTTTCAAGAATCTGGAGCTAAAAGTTGCATGGCAACTCCCTTATCAAAGAATCCAGAATTGTAAAGCACTTATGGTGACTTCATTCCATTGTTGATTGTTTTCAAAATGAGTTTAAGAATACAACGCAGGTATGTTCCTATGGACAGATCAAGAATTTCAGGTTTTCCAAATCCCATGTCGAGCATTGATTGGTTAACTTATCTTCCATTATTTAAAGATAAAAGAGGAGATGACGTTGTTGTACATTTATGAGGTTTCATATGCACATCTGTAAGCTTAAACTCAAATTTCATGAAGATTGTCTTATGAAATTTTTTATGGCAACTTTGGAGGAAAAGGCTAGATCTTGGTATGAAAATTTGCCTGTTGCTAGTAGATGTTCGTTAAAGCATTTTCATACTATTTTTTGTGAGAAATACAGAGAGGATTATCCATATTTATTGTTGATTCAAAACTGTTGTGATCATTTTTAAAGTTTTATTCAATATCTGGAAGATTACCATGAGGATGATCAGTTCACAAACGATGAAATACTAGAGGCTTTAGATGGAAATCCTTTTCAACATTATGAACAAAAAGTAGAAGTCTTGCTGGAATTGTCTTCCCCTCAGGAAGAAACAGATGTTGTATGTTGTCTATATGTCCATGAAGATTCCCCACATGAAATAATTCTTGTAGCACCACAACAAATTGATCAACTAGAGGTTAAGGAAGAAATTCAACAGCCTGAACCAGATCAAGAAGAGGACATCAGTAAAAATCGACAAGATATTTCAGATACCATTGATGAACACATGAAAACTATGGTTGTCTCAATTGCAGAAGATCAAATTCATTTTTCTAATCAACAAGTAAAGTTAATTGAGCATTTGTTGAACATTCATTTGTTGATTTACAACAATCTTGTGATTCGAAAAAAGAACCAGCAAAGTGTAATTCTCTTGATCCACAAAAATAGTTTCAACAACCAATGTTTTCTTCAATGATTAAAGACCAATCAAATTTTCATGATGAAGATCTTGTCTCCAATTCTCTTTCATGTTATATCTTGTCTTAAGTTACAACCCTTGAAGAAGATAATAAAAGTTCTCAATTATTAGTTTCTTCCTTGGATGTTAATGAAGCAAGGCAAAATATTGATGCAGGTCATATTCCTTCGCTTGAAATTAATAAGTGGATGCAACTACCTTGTAAGATTTTGTGTGACCAAGCGAATGATAAGGATTTTCCTATTGCATACGATATTGCTATCATATTTGAGGAGATTCAAGAGCATTCAAAACACTTGACTACAGTGGATAATAACAAGGAAAAACAATTTTCTCCCATTATGTTTGAAGAGAATCAGTTTCAACACATAAGCAAAACAACAGTTTGGAATGAAGTTTGTTTTCCTGTTTTAATTCATCCTGAAGATCTCGTGTTGCATGTTTTACATGATCCTTTGGTCAGTTTATTGCAGTCATTGGTGAAGGGAGAATCTTCCAGATTCATCAATGAAACTATTGGATCCAGTGCAAAAGTTGAGTTGCCATTTTCTGAATTTATTTGTCCACCTAAAGAAGTGGAATGCAAACTTCAGTTAAGTGTCCATTTTCTTGAATGGTTGCATTGGATGTTTGTTATCACTTGATATGGCAGTCATTTTATCATATTAGAGTAGGTGGCAGAGTGCAGATAAGCTCAGTACCTTGAGCATTTTTTTTTCAAAGCATTCTTTCCAGTTTCAGTTTTAGATAGCAGTACAACTTTAATTTCAGTGTGTATTTCAGGTTTCAGTTTGCAGAATGGGTTTGATTTCAGTTTGAGATTTTTTCAATAGCATATATTTTATGGCAAAACAGGTTGCAGGTTTTGGGATCAACCAAATGGATCAAGCTACTAGTCTACAGTGTTCTTGGCACCTGACAAGGAGAGTGCCATCCCCAGTTGGAGCCACTGTTAGGGTCCTATAATTTTTATAGGGTCACTTGATTATAGTTGATGATTATTATATTTTAAATGTTGTAAATAATATTTCATCCTCCAAATTATTTCCAAGAAGGGGTCAAAAAGATAAAATGTGGTTAATTTTACATGAAATTCTAATATTTGAGTTCATTATGTCTCCATCCAAATTTTGGAGGCATTATGTATTATAACCAAAGTTTTCCGCTCATGTCATAAGGGTCAAAAACGCCAAAAGGAGTTTTTCACTTGTGGTTAATTCCCGTGCACCATCCAACCGCCTGATCGTCACTCCGTCAGATCAATGGTCAACAAAGTTTTTCGTCCCTCCCCCTTGCCATCCTACCTCAATTGCCCAGGGGGGGGGGGGGGGGGGGGTTCCAAAAAATGTTCTCCTTTCCCACTGGAACCACTCTCTATGTCATCACCTTGCCATTTCAGAACCCCCCCTTCACAACTCACCTACCGCTTTAACCCCCTCCAAAAACGCCAACCTCCTCACCTTTTCCCGCCATAATCCACGCTCCCAGTTACGTTACCCTCCACTTCCACTCAACAGCCATTTCCCTACCTCCACGTCATTTCTCCAAATCACCCTTGCATATCCCACTTCCTTTCCACCAACCATGTGTCTCCACATCATCCCCCACCTCCATGTCACCTCCCGCCTCCACATCATATGTCTGTTTCATGGCCAAGTAAAACTATGTTTTTTCCCTATATAGAAGAGTAATTTCAAACATGGTTCGCAAACAACTAAGAATGAATTTTCAAAATTGGAAACAATTTTTTGTTGCTAACATCCTCATGCACAAAAACCTCTCTTAGTTTTGTAAGAACTATTATGGTTTGGGAGATTCGAATGAATATTTTCAAGTATATTTTTCTGAATTTTCTTGTTTTCAATCAGTTTTTTCAAATGCGGTTTCCGAGCGGGTGGAAATGAATTTTCAAAACTTTAAAGAGGTGTTTGTTGAAAACATAATAATTTACAAAAACCTATCTCATTTTTCTAATATCTATTATGGCTTGGTATATAAAAAGGTATTATAGGACCCTATTTTTCAAAATTTCAGGAGGAAAAAGCTCAAAGACAGTTAGTGACTTGGATGCCACCTCATCAAATAAGAATTGCTATCAAATTGAAATTTCTCTTCTTTGTCACCAGAAATCCACAAAGATAGTGCCAATTAGATTCATTAGTTTTGAATGTCCTATATTTCAGTTCTATTTGTGTAATACAGTTTGAGATATTTGTAATAAATCTTGATATTTTTTCAAGATATTTTAGTTTAGAATTTTTATAAATACTTCATCATTTGAAGTAATAGAGTTTGATTTTTTAATATAATTTTCCTCTGCGAATTGTAATTTCCAAGTTGCTGGAAGCATCAATAATACAAGGAAATTCTTCACAGGATTCATGTGGTGTGCGAAATGGTGATGCTTTTCTTCAATTTATGTGTTTAATCATTGTTTCCTTTCTCTGTTATTTTTGAAAAGCTTAATTACATAACAGAAACTGTGATGAATAGGATATGTTATATAGAACACCCTATTCTAGTTGTTAGTAATTTATATGTTTTCTGATGAAGTCAAATTAAGGAATCCTTCATTTCTCTGTAGTTTCTACTGAGTCTTACATCTCTTCTGTTTCATAATCCATTTAAAATTCTGAAATATCCAACTAATGCAACCTAGCTTGCCTTGTGAAAATCCTTCAAAGTTTGATGCAGATCCAGTTAATCTTTAGACTCCATAGCCCAACAAAATTATAGAAATTTAATCAACCAAACAATCCAATCAAACACAATCAATACAATAATAACTAGCCTAAAATTTACACCAAACATAGCTAAATTTTATAGAGAGATCTCTCTCTGAAGCTGGCAGGGCTAGATCCCAACTTCCAAAGTGGTTTTGATGTTGTCCTATGTGTTTACTCCCTCAACCTCAAAAATACAAAATGACAACATATTGAATTCCCTATAATTGTAATTTAGTTAGATTCTAATGTGTAAAAGTCTTTGGTCCCATTTTGGGAGTCAATTGTTCAAACATTGGATTCCTAAGCTTCAATGATCAAAGTGGGACTGGATATCGATGTTCATCCACCTCTTCCATTGAATTAAAACAGTTCTAAATATATATTAAGACCTACAAGATAAATAAAATAAAATAAATATATAATAAAACAATATTAAAAAATAAAATAATGAAATAATGGAAGGACAAGTTAGCGAAAAGACATAACTTTTAAGTGAAAAGGAACCAACACTAATATTTATACTTTATGTGTCATTTGTAAATGATAATTTCCCATATCTTCGTGATGTAGACACAATATTTTTCTCAAAACATTGAGAAAGTAATTACTAAGTGTGTCTACTTCAAGCCCACAATCCTTTGGTGCTTCACCTCCTAAGGTTAGGGTTTTGGACCTTAAGGGTTCTTTCTTTACATTAAAAGGCCAGTCTTTTTGGCCTGCTATAATAACCTTTTGGTGAATGAGAAAAGTCGACACCTGTCTCTTTTAGAGATAAGATACCACCATTCTAAGCTAGGGTTTATTCGAAAATATTTTACTATTTTATAAATAAAAGTTGGGTTTCTACTATATTATTGTGCTCTCTACTGTATTTTTGTGTATGTTTGTGACATTTTCTTCCCTTCCTTTCATTTTTCTCCCTACATAATCCAGATCAATGTATTAGAGAAATTTGTTATGTCCCTTATTGTTTCTTGGTGCATGTCCCTGTCAAGGTCTAGTATGGAGAGTTGAGTCTCAAGCTAGTTTCACTTTAGAATGACCGTTCTTACCATCCCAAGCAACATCCCATAGCGGAAGAAAATAGAGATGATGGAGCAGGAGATTCTATTGAGTTATTGCTTGAGGAAGCCCTAACATGACAGAGGAACAAGATGATGGAAAACTTCATCGAAATTCTTTGATGACTACCAACAACAACTAAGGAACCTTCATCAAGCTGTCATTTTGGAGGTGCGGTACAATTCAAGGTACTTCAATATCCATTTATTTGAAGGCTATATAGATGTGTATCCTATGGAGAAAAAATCAAATATATTATATGGTTATTACTCTATTCAAATATAATCGATAATGAAAACATCACCTTCCCACTCCTTAAAGCCTTTCCCCATGTCAAAGATTGGTGGGAAGGTTACTAGGAGATACATAACATAAATGAGTGCAATATTTAGGATATGACCTAATTGGGTGGCCTTTGTTGATGACCTTGAGGAGGAGAACTACCCTATTGGTAACTATGATGATTAGTATATGAGATGGACAACTCTAGATAGGAGAGGGACAAGATGATGCAAGAGTGCACCAATATCTTCCATGCCTTGTGCTCAAAGCTGGATATCAAATATTTAAGCAATACTTAGATCAAACATACAATAATACATTTAAACAATGATGGATTTCTTAAGCATATCTGCATTTGGACTTGCTTATTGATATGCTATTAAAATCAAGCATAAATTCAAGTAGAGGAATAAGAGGGAGTTCAAGTATGCAAATCCATCACAATATAAGCATGGTAAAAGTAGCCTTAACTCATAGAACAAGGGATAGAGCAAGGAGAGCTCACCTTAATAAAATCATTTCAAGGCACAAACAAAGAAGGGTAATGGGAAGACGAAGAAGTACACCAGAAAATGGTGTGAGTTCCACAAAAGCCCCTAACATAACACTAGTGGATGTTGATCGAAATAATCATTGCCATCTAAGCTTAAAGAAGAATATTTAGGACCTAGCTTGGACATTGATTCAAAGCAGGGTAAGGGAAATCAGATCATAGATGCAAAACATACTTCTACCATTATAGCTATCAAGAACAAACCAAAACATTCCAAGTAGCTTAATAAGGGTGAGTACCTCTTCCAACAATATAAGTGGTTGAAAGGAACCCCACTACATTTCATTATGACAATGTGAGGTAGACGAACTTAATCTCAGTTAAGACCATCAAGAGATTGAAATTTTTTATGATGTTGCATCCCTAACTATACACTGACAATTGGTTGAGCCAAGGGCAAGACCTTTGAGTCAACCAACAATGCCACCCATCCTATCGCATCAAGTCCTTCAAAGATGATGTACCATGAGATGTTGGCTCACTCAAATATTGTGATGTTTTTTAGAATAATCCTATGATGTGGAAATGTCATCTTGTACATGAGTTATGAGCTCATAGTATCATTGTTACTTTACGTAGTTAACCCTATATGATACTAGAGATAATTATGCATATTGCAATTTCATTGGTCTCAACAAAACAAAGCCAAAAGGTACTCTCTTAGATTGTCAAGTTTTACCTCCTCGTGGCTTGGTTAGAAGGTGAATAAAATCTCATCGTGACTAGCATAACTTCAACACAGGGTCTCTCTATATATTAGAAGTAGGTGGACAAGATTGTAGAGGAGTAAAAAGACATCTTCGATTTGTTCATAGGGGTTCTCTACACTACCAGGTCAAACATTCCATTGACTTTGATACTTAGAGCGCCCTTACCTGTTGAAATATGGCAACAAGAATATTCCAATTTAATTTGTCCTTGAATTAAATTGTGAATTAAAATTGAATTTAGTCTTAACAACTACTTGGAAAATAATTAATTAATTTATTTTAATTAATTAGTTGGAAAGATTTCAAGTTAGAGTGTTTGGAATTCATGCAAGGTTATCCTAACTTAAGGGATAAGATTGACGTTAACATTTGAGTTGTAATAGTTACTTAGTTATACTGAGTTAAGGTCCAGTTAAATTAGTTCCAAATTTTTTGAGAGGAACTAAATAGAGAGTTAACAGTCAGTTTGAATGCATTATGCACTCAACTATTTGCTACTCCAGTTATTGAAAGATTCCCTCATCATAAACTCATGCAATGTCTATTCTGAGAAGACCTTAGTGAGATTAAGTTCTAAGGACTTATGTTGTACTATTAGTTTGCATGTGTTTTCTCATGGAGAATCATTGCATGCAGTCATAGGATTCATCTTGAGGACTTGCGCAGTTTTGGAAGGATTATGGTTTATCCACTAGGCTAAATGGCATAAATCATCTCTCAGGAACAACGCAGGAAATAGGAGCTTGGAGGGTGAGAGGAAGGCTTGAGAGAAGCCAAGAATTTGTCCTTTGATAATTATGTGAGTTATAGGCTTTGTATAATTCCTATGTATTTCCCCACCATGTATGATAATACAATAGTGTGGGGTTTTTAGTTGAGGCTTTCCCCAAAGTATTTTCATGTGTATTGTGCCATTGATTCTTCTTCTTTTGGTTATATTGTTTAGGTCGATCTTTAAGCTTCCGCGAATTGATAGTAGAAGTAGGTTATATTATTTTGCTTTGATTTATATTGCATTATTGGATTAACCTATACAGATTTTCTAAATGGTAACAGAGCTGGATTTGTAGAAAATTTCTACATGGTATCGGAGTTGTGAACAATATACTAAGAAGAGAATTCGAAGTTTGAAGTTTGGGGTTACAGGTGCAAATCAAATTCATATCATACTTCAAGGTTGGCCAATGGCATTCTATGGCTTGAGACTCGAGTATGCCTTGGAAGGTAGCTCAAATTACATAGCACGGAAAGATAGAATGGAGGCTGTATTAGAAGACAATGACATGTAGGAATTCATTGATCAAGAAATCCCAAAGCCAACTTCAATTAATGCACAAGAGTTGGCTGAGTGGAAGAAGTGTGTGGCGAAGGCGAGAGGGATCATCGTTGAGGGAGTTTGAGACCATATTGTTTCAAGTCTCCATGGGTAGGATACTCCATTTTCAATGTGGAAGACATTGAAGGACCTCTACCAGAATAGTAGCAACCAGAGGAAATTGGCGCTCAAGGATAACCTTTGAAGAATCAAGATGGAGAAGGGCGATACTATTTCCACATATCTGAACAAGCTCACCACTTGCAGAGATGAGCTTGGCAGTGTGGGAATAAATACTACTGATGATGATATGGTGAGCCTCGCTCTCCTTGGCCTTCCAAAGAGTTGGAATAACTACCAGGACTTTGTGAATGTAAGGGAGAAACTGTCGGATTAGGAACGACTATGGTTGGATCTTATGTAGGAGGAGATCAGGAGGAGCACACGAGATGGTTCTTCATCCAAGAATGATGATGAAGAAAATCTAGCCTTAGCAAGTAAGGCAAGGAAAGGGAAGAGGAAGGCTTCCCATTTCAAATTGAATTCTTCTCATGGAGGGAAGAAGGGTGATATGTCTAAAGTAAGATTCTTTATTTGTCACAAGATGGGACATTATGCGACTAATTGCCCATCAAAGAAGTCCAAGAAGGGATCCTCGGAAGGATCGGAAGGTGAGGCATTAGCCTCTAAGTTTGAAATGGACTTTACCCTTATTGCATGCATGGTGTCATCAATGATGGGTTGTGTCTGGTATCTTGACAGTGGAGCCTCATTCCACATGACCGATGATAAAAATTTATTTAGTGCCTTGGAGGAGAAAGACCTCAAGATGCGCATAGATATGGGTGATGATGGAAGGTATAATGTTTTAGGGGTGGGCACGGTTGCTTTTCAGAGGGAGCATGGAGCTCCTCTCACCTTGACAGATGTGATGTATGTGCATGGACTGAAGAAGAACTTGGTAGTGGTCGTGATGTTGGAGGACAAAGGCTACGATGTTGTCTTCAGTAAAGGAAAGGCGTTCCTAAGACACATAGCCACGGGTCAGACCAAGAGGATAGGGATTCAGGTGAAGAATCTCTATAAACTAGAGGTAGATGATTGTGCAACATTGAGTACGAAAGCATAATTGGTGCAGAGCCAAGACATTGGCAAGTTGTGGCACAGGCGGTTGGGCCATTTGCATCATGGGGCTTTGAAGACAATGCAACAGATATCTACAAGACTTCCCAAAGGTAAACTTGAGCAAGTTGACACATGCAAAGGTTGTACCTTGGGAAAGTACACCAAGTCTTCCTTTCATGATCAAGACAATTGAGCAGAGGCTATGTTAGAGCGAGTTCATACTGATTTGTGTGGACCATTCTCGACAGCATCCACAGCGAAGCAAATGTATTATGTGATTTTCATTGATGACTATTCTCGTAAATGCTGGATTTATTTCATGCAGAAGAAGGACCAAACTTTCACAAAGTTTTGTGAGTTCAAACCCTTGGTTGAGAAAGAGTCAAGGAAGAAGATCAAGGCCTTGAGAAGCAACAACATTGGAGAATATGTCTCTCAAGAGTTTAAGGACTTCTGTGTAGCGGAAGGAATTAAACAAGAGTTGACGACACCTCATAACCCACAACAGAATGGGGTGGCCGAGAGGAAGAACAAAAATATTGTAGGGGAAACACGGGCAATGCTGCATGACCAAGGCCTACCATTTCACTTGTGGGTTGAGGCATGCAACACAACAGTCTATTTGCATAATAGAAGCCTGCATCGCATACTTGGGATGAAGACACCAGAGGAAGCTTTCTCCAGTAAGAGACCAAATGTGGGTCACTTCAGGATCTTTGGCTCATCGGTATATTTCCATGTGACAAAGGATGCATGGAAGAATCTTGAGTCGACAATAGAGTTAGGGATATTTGTGGGGTACATTGATACACCTCATAACTATCAGGTGTACTTTCCTACTAGTCAGAGGACAGTGGTTCGCAGAGATCTCAAGTTTGATTAGCAGAAGGGCATGTGAGTTTCCCTTGAGAGGGAGCTCCAACTACAAGTTGTGGAGGAACCGTTGGTTCCTAAGGAGGAGGAGCCTCATACTAATGTAGAGTAGCCGCATGCGGAGGTTCCAGGAGTGGAGACATCCACTCAACCAAACTCTTCCAGAGATGGACGGAAGCGCACAAGAGAAGTTGACAGATTGTTGGAGGATGCGAGAGAGAATGTGGGAGCACCATCTTCTCAGTGTAGACAAAGGAGGTCACCTGAGAGGTACACTGGATACATGGTCCTTGCTGGGGAATGTGTTGAGACCGAGCCATCTTCCTTTGAGGAATCAGTGCAGCAGCCGATTTGGGTTGATGCTATGGTGGAGGAGTATGACTCCATAGTTCATAACAGTGTTTGGGACATGGTTTGGAGACCAAAGAACAAGTCAGTTGTGAGTTCTCATTGGCTTTACAAGGTAAAGCAAGCTGTTGATGGTAGTGTGGAGAAGCATAAGGCAAGACTTTTTGCCCGTGGCTTTTCACAAGTCGGGAGGATCATGTTGTTGCAACATATTTCGACAGAGGAGCAAGATGCTGACATTTTGACAAAGGCATTATCAAAGTGTAAATTCGAGTTCCATAGAGACAGAATTGGGGTGACAGATAATCCCTTTCTTGTTGAGAGGGAGCGTTGAGATATGGCAACAAGAATATTCCAAGTTAATTTGTCCTTGAATGAAATTGTGAATTAAAATCGAATTTAATCTTAACAGCTACTTGGAAATAATTAATTAATTTATTTTAAATTAATTAGTTGGAGAAATTCAAGTTAGAAGTCTTTATGAAGTCATGCAAGAGTTATCACTTAAATTAAGGAGATAAGATTGAGTTATATTTTATTTGTAATTAGTTAACTCAGTTTAGTGAGTTAAGTCCAATTAAATTAGTTCCAAACTATTTGAGGAACTAATAGAGAGTTAACAGTTAGTTGATGCATTGATGCACTCAACTAGTGCTACTCCAATTAACTGAAGATTCCCTCATCAGAAACTCATGCATGTCTATTCTGAGAAAGACCCAGATGAGATTAAAGTTCAAGGAAAATGTACTATCAATTGCATCTGTTTTCTCATGGGGAAAACTCATGCATGCAATCAAGGATTCATCCTTGAGGATTGCACAGTTTTGAAGGATTTGATTTTCCACTTGGTAATAAGCAAATCATCCTCAAGGAACAACGCAAGGAAATAGGATCTTGGAGGCTAGAGGGGAAGGCTGGAGAGAAGCCAAGATTGTCTGTGAGCATCAGTGAGGATTGTACTGAGAGTTGGCTAGCTGTGAGAGCTAAGGCTTTGTATAATTCCTATGTATTTCCACCATGTATGATAATACAATAGTGTGGGGTTTTTAGCTGAGGCGTTCCCCAAATTATTTTCATGTGTATTGTACCATTCATTCTTCTTCTTCTAGTTATATTGTTCAGCTCGATCTTTAAGCTTCCACAAATTGATAGTAGAAGTAGGTTATAGTATTTTGCTTTGATTTATGTTGCATTATCGGGTTAACCTACACAAATTTTCTACATTACCTAATTGTATGATATACATATGCTCCTTTTTAGAGCATGAAGAAATAAAGTGTTAAGTTCATAAGCTTATCCAAAAAGGCAACATTTGACAATGTTCCTCACCTTGCGGGAACCCAGTTGTCAATTGGCTCTTTAAGATGACCATCTTAACACCATGTAAAAAGAGTATTAGAATCGAGGCCACTATTGAGCTTTTCTTTGAACATGTTTGAGTTCATTTTAGGTTACCTTGGACCATTATTTCATATGGGGATAACAAGTTCCTTCGTATCTTCTAGTCCAACATATAGTCTCTAATCGACACCAAGTTAACCAAATCCACTGTCTTTCACCCTCAAATAGACAGATAAATAGAAATGGTAAACAAGATGATTGTGTATATATCGTGCATGTATAACTCAAAGTATCAATGTGCATGGTATGAGAGCTTCCATGTGTTCAACATAGCTAGAATAAAGATCTTCACAACACTATTTACAAGATCCCTTTTTAGGTGTGCTTAGGGTTCTAGCAATTGGCCCCCATTGATGTATTTCTTCTCATTGCATCTTCACTGATGGGTTCCTTCCATGCTCTAACATAATCAGATAGAGTAGTCAGATTTATTGAATGGATCCTACACCTTAAACAACAAGTTCATGGCATCTTGCAAAAGGCCAATGAAAAGTACAAGCAACAAGATGACCAACATTGATTTCCACACAAGTTTTAGGTTGGTGTAAAGTGTGATTACATTAATAGAAAGAGTGCTTCACAATAAGCTCATAGCACTCCAATATGGGCCTTACACCATCACAAGGGTTGTGGGTGAAAATGTTTTTGTATTAAGTATTCTTCCTTTCCTTGGTTTGCACTCAATATTTAACATGGAGTTGCTTCAATCATATTTCCCACCTTTGCGAGACACATCGAAGATGGTTGAGCACTTGGTCTCTACATAACTCAAACTTGATTTCATTGAGAAAGCTACAATGGATCAGATAATGGAGGCCAAAATGAAGGCAACCCACCAACAAAACATACAAATTTTTTGGGTTGTCAATGCATGACAACTTCTTCAACAAGGCAACCGACTCACTAGGATTCAACTTTAGCAAAAAATTCCCCATATCTTCTTAGAACTTGATGCAATGGGGACCATTGCTTTATAAGGGGAGAGGATTGATCTAGGTGGAGGTGGATAGTAGTGGTCATTTGCCTCTTCTATTGAATCAACACAATTATCCATAGATATTAAGGCCTAAAAGATAACTGATAAAATAAAATAAAGATACAATAAAATAATAATCTTAATAAATGAAATGTCAAGTTAGTGAAAAGACATAACTTTTAAGTGAAAAGGCATTTGTAGTAATATTTATAATGGGGCACTCATTTGTAAATGACCATCTCTCATTCCTTCATGATGTAGACATCAAATATTTGTCTCAAAGCATTGAGAACTTAATAATAAGATTGCCTACTTTTTGGTGAATGAATGTAGCTAACATCTCTTTCTTTCAGAGATAAACTACAACATCTAAGCTAGTGTTTATTCTATAATATTCCATTACGTTGTAAAAAGTTGGTATTTTACTATATTGCTATGCTCTCCACTATATTTTTGTGTATGTGTGCGTCATTTCCTTGCCTAACTTTCATTTCATTCCTTACACGATCCAAATCATTCAACGCTTAATCAATTCTAAGGTTTGAATTTTGTCAACTTAGAACCTTTGGTCCCCACTTGGATGTATGATTTTAAAGATCTAAATTATTGAGCACCAATAATGAGGCAATTTATGTGTAGGAATTTCGTGAATAGATCCTTAAGTCTTGTCCTACATTTTTTATTCCAAGTACTATAGTCCTTAGCTCTAAAACCTAGTAAAAATTCTAATGTTTTAAACTTTCATACTCAAAACCTTGGGTCCCCCATTAGAAATATGATTTTTTGGCATTAGATTCAACACAATCAAATTCTAATGTTCAAATTCTGCAACTATATCTTTTTAGCACCAAAATTTCAAGTACTAACACTTAGTCAAAATCATCCTAATTTGAACCTTGGTTACCCCCTATAACTCTAATTTCTAATTATTATATTCCTCAACACTAAAACTTAATCAAACTTCCACTCTAGGTTAGGTCCCCAGGTATAATTTCAGTGAATTCATCCCTACAATAGTATATTCATAAAAAGTACAACATGACTTCCATCTAGTAATGAACACACATTTATAGAAGAAAAAACACTAAAATTTCTAACAAGCATTAGATTTTCCCTAGCAATAATGTAACTTTCTCATTGAGAAATTAAATTTCCTCACTGACAACTACACTTCTCGTCAAAATCTTAAGGTTTGGATCATTCTGCTCAAAACATTAAATGTCATCCTACAAATATAATCTCTAAGCACTATATTATCAAAACGCAATACTATGTCAAATTTTGATATTCAAAACTTGTATACATGAAACTTTGAGTCCCATCCATAAGACCATGTAAGTAATTCAAGGACTAATGAAAACACTGTGTAAGTAATTCACATGGTAGTGGCGAATTCAAGGCTTGAATATCTTAATAGGCCAATTGGGCACTATTACCATACTATCCCTCTTATCACGTCTCAAATATTCATTACACTATCTCCACTTTTAGTATGAGATAAATCTTACACATATTTATTATAAATGAGTGACAACAATGGAGCTTGGGTTATGGCCCACAAAAACTGGCTAATCTCGGTCTTTTGTGCAGCAATGGAGCTTGCACACCTCAAGATCCCATTAAAAAACAATAATGTATAGGGCCACTGTTCTCCTCTGGATCTCGATTGTTTCAAAATTTAAATCAAATCCACCATGATTTTGCTCTGATTTATGTTGAGGGCTTAACCGAAGGCATTTGAGCCTCTCTCCCTTGTAACTCAGTGTTCCCTTGTTCTTCCACATTGGTTCCAGCCCATTCGAGATAGTCTGGAGGTCTGGGTTCCAACTCAATTTGTTGGTTCATTTGAGGGTCTGGCCTCTTTTTCCTGCACTTACATTGTTCGGGCCCTGATCTTCATTCAGCCTGGTTTGGGTCTCCTTGATGTTGGCCCCACGTCGAGTTTGGGATTCAGAACATTCAGGGATCTTTGCAAATGTCTCGCTCTACTTCGAGTTAAATGTTGGAATGTTAGATCTGCGCCACCTTCCCCTTTCAACTATGCCTTCGCTCCTCATGGTCCTAGCTTTTGGATCAGTTATAATTGTACACTTGACCATCCCAGCTATTGGTGCAAGGAGCACTATGCATGTGTTAAGAATTAGATCTCAAGTGACTTGAAAATATTAATGACATAAAACATGAATAACATTCAAATAAAACAAAAGCAACTTTTAGTAGAGGCTTTACATGCTATTAAGAACAACAAGTGTTTGAGCTTTATAAACTTCAAAAGATGATTAAAAACATGTTGAGGTTGAGATCCAAATTGACTTCAAAATATTAATGACATAAAACTGAATAACATTCAATAAGAATGAAAGAAACTTCAGTAAAGACTTTATTGACAACATTCAATTAGAATAAAAGAAATTTTAGTAAAGACTTTTCATGTCAAGAACAAAATGTACTTGAGCTTCACACACTTCAAAAGACCATTAAAAATAATTTTATAAATATTATGTTTTAGAATTTAGATAAGACTAATCAATATAAGCAATTTTTGTTTGGAAAACAACCTTATTGTCTAGTTTGGTAAATAAATCAAAATGACATAAAGTTGGCTAGAACATGTTAATAGTCTATAAAAGAATTAAAGGAACTTACCTTTATTAGACGCATGACTATATTCATGTTTGCATAGTGATGCGGATATGACATCGGGTTCCTCATTGCAACTTTAACTAGTTTGAAAACCAAGGTTTACTTTAATATATCAATTTGGCAGCCATTAGGAAGCTTGTAAGGCTAAGCTTCAATGCCTTAGGATAAAATACTTCATTTGATGTTAATAATGTATTAGAAAAGGTAGCACTTCACTCCTTACCATATTGTTTCCTTAAGGAGAATGTTATAATTGTCAATGTTGAATTTCCATCAACATCTCTTCTATGTTTATAATTCTTCCAAGCCATACTCCATTCACAAATTTCTTCTCTTAAGTCCAAATTAGCTTGGTTGTTTTCATTGTATTTTTATCAAACTCAGTTAAATCTCTACAATTTGTAAATATCACTAATTCAATGTTCAAATTCATGAAACAAATAATAGATAATTGGTTACATTTTGATCTTTGATTCTAGCTCACTATCCTTTCATTTCCCAAGTAACTTGCCTAGTTATTAATCCATCTAAATGGGATTCACCAAGAATCATTGTAATTAATTTGAACATGTAAGCTCATTATTTTAGGTGATTCAACTCCAATTAATAAACTCTTGAGATAGAGTTATCATGAACAACTTATTGTATAGAGTCCAAATGCAGTGGAACAAAAGGGTACTTTAGATGTTAAGAATTCACCCATCCCAACAACTGCTTACCTCCTACAATTGTATTACATACAACTAATGATCTATTACTAGAATACTAACCCATTGTAACGTAATATTGAAAATTTGCAAAATAAAATAACCCCTTTGGTTTCTCTTTTTATGTTATAAGTATATGTAATTAACCTCACACTTTTCATTAACTTTTAATTTCAACTTTGTAGTTTTATTGAGATAGCTGAACCCCATCCTAACACAATAGGTTTAACCCAATTTGTATAATTTGCATTCTAATCTTCTCATGCATGGCTATATTGCTTAAAAAATTTGTTGCTTTCATTCTAACATGTTGCCTTCTTGTTTCCCCAACCATTCTCTTCATTATCCTTGCACATTGAAGGATAGAGGTGTAATGCTCCTTGCTTGAACCTTTTCCACTTTTCCAACTTATAGTCACCAATTTAAATTTGTAATGATTGGATAACTAAGGTTCAACAGTATAAAGGTCGATAACATTACAAATGCATGTATAGCTACAAAAACCATAAATATAATAACCAAATACACATGGACTTATTTGACTTGATCCTCACTGGCATGAATCTTAATATAAAATAGGGATTTGTCTCTTGAGCTCTATTTAGTATTTTTTAATGTCCATATTTTTATATTCATGGTCAACTCTATTCTCCCAATCAATATCTAATACACACTCTATGTCACAATCAATCACATAAATGAATATGTTGGGATCGAGTGAAGAAAAGTGACAAGGACTCCCACTATATTGGCAAAATATCTTTTATTGGTGAGGTGAAAAACCTCTTCACCCACCAAATCATTTAAGTTGAGTAGAAACCTAAATCCTAGAGATGTTATGGAAAGTTGAGAAATCAAGACCAGCAATAGATATTGAGAGGACAATGGAATATTAGTGCAAGTTGGAACCATTTCATGAATTCAACTCGAGACTAGGCTATGATAGAGATAGGTATCGACGAGATTAAGTTGGATCTTACTATCCTTGAGAGGATAATCAAGGTAGTTTTGAAGGATGACAATCTGCATAAGAAGAGGTGGGAACAATTCTTTAACCAAAAGCAATTTCTTTGTGTTCTTCTCTCCCTTAGTTTAGACAATAATGACAAACTTTGGAAACCATAACAAAGGCGGTGCTTCTAAAGGACAAGAGTCTCCCTTATGTTTATAAGTAGTTAAAATTCTTCTCTTGGCTCAAACTATTTACCAACTTTGTTAATATTTGGTATACTTCTAGTCCATGTTTTCTTCGAAAGGGGCTTGCCAATTTTGTTAATATTTTTGAAATTCTATACTTATGGTCACTATATCATTGCTAAGGGGTGAGGGGCATGTTAGGGTCCTATAATAATAGGATTCATAATTTTGAATTGACTATGGTCAGTATTGTAACATTGTACATACATTTGATTTCTGCAAATGTATTCCAAAATTAAAAAATGTAAAGAGGGTATGTCCTAAAAGAAATATCAAAGGACAAAAAGAATAAGAAAAGATCAAAAAATGAAAATATATGAACCCTAAACACAAAAACAGATCATGAAAGTATGCAAGTCTAAATGCCACTGCTATTTTACTTCTTCTGCAAATAATGGTTGTGTGCAGCTTGTCATACATGCCACAACCCATGGTGGTCAAACTGCTTAATCTTGACTATTTCATGCTTTGGATTTTATGTTTATAGTTATTGAATAAAATCTGACCAAATAACTTAATCTTGGTAGATCATTAGATATGTAGAGAAAATAAAAGGGGCTCATCAGCTTAATCTGAGCCCTTGGAAGATATAAAGATATAATTAGATAGTTTATTTTTCAGAAGAAAAAACAATGATAAGGGTCTGCTACCATAAATGCACCCAAATAAGTGAAGAAAAAATGTTAGGGTAAGTAATGGGTAAGTAGAAGAAAGGTTGCTGAAGTATAAAGTTGATTGGACAAAAGCACATTTATCATGCTTGATCATATGTTTCAATGTGCATGAGCAATTAAGAAAGCAAAAATAGAGGTTTACAAGTTGATTTAATTGACTCCTCCTCATTCATTTCATCCCTATACTTATTAATTTCCCCATCCACAAGTATGTTCTAGTACTATAAATCCTTCAAGTCATAAAGGGTCAGAGCATTTCTCTAACTTTTAGTGGGACCTAACCCTTGGCTTAATGACTTATGGACATCAAGTGTTAGAATTCCCTTTATAAAAGTCATTTCCCTTCATTACCCTAATAAAATCCATTTTCCTAAGGTTAAACTCCATTTGCCTATGAAAAGTAAAAAACCCCATGTTAAATTCCATTTCACTCAAAATACCCACAAAAAGATTTTATCCTAAGTATAAGTGTATGTAAAAGAAAAACACAAATATTACATTATACTTTGTATTATTTTCATTCCACTCATTTCAGTTCATATTAATTTCTAACTTAATAATATAGCTCCCGATATATCCTTTTTCCTCATATATAAATAAATCCCCGTATATATTACCCCTACCCTTAGTTTAACTATAAACTATATTTTTACCCTCTCCCCCCGACAAAACCCTCTTAACTCACCAATTTTCCGTAAAGTTAAGATAATTCCTCCATTAACCTCGTCCGATCATTTAATCTCATGTTTAACTCCAGAATAATCACAAACCACCATTAATTAAAGCCCCAAACCCCGCCGCCCTTTCCCCCCCCCCAAATATAAATAATAAAAAAAAAACTTTTGCCCATTTTATCTGTGCTAATCTATCACCCGATTGCCGTTCGATTGTCAGCGCCCGAATCTAACGATTCACAGCCATATTGGGTTCACTAGATATCTGACCTTTACTCGCCCGATAAAGTGGTATTTCCCAGACCCCCGTGTCAAGTATTAAGGTAGATCAAGTGACCTCGCCAAAATACCGCCTCCTCGATAAAGCAGTGCGATGGCTTGGGAAAACAACTTCCTTGCCCAACTCGAAAAACCGCCAACTATTCTTTCGTAATTCGCCTGCCAAAAAATGACCGTTGTTTAATAAAAAGGATGAGAAGCCCTATTTGGCCTTTTTCGATCAATTTCTTTGTAAACCTCTACAAGCCATTGCGACACCTTCAAACCTTGAAATCGCCAATTGACCTCAATTTTCACTCTTGAAGAAGTTACAAAGACCCCAATTAAGCTCTTAGTCCATACCAGAGCCCATTCAAACTTTTGCAGTTGCCAAGAACACTAATTTTAAGTTAATTCACCCAAATTCTAGGTATTTTGAGAAAAAACCAGAACGACCCTCTCATTTGAAAATGTACAGTAAAAGTCAAAAGTTTACAGTGAAAGTAAAAGAAGCACAGTAAAAGGAAAAAGATAAATCAGCCAAATGAAAGAGTATTAGTAAAAGTGTATTAGATTGAGAAAATCAAAGAGAATAAAAGCAGCCAACGGGAAGACAAATAGCATGGAAGACAGTTACAAAGCATACAAATAAAATAAATTCATGTCAAAGTGAAGATAGATGAAAAAACAGAGCAATCAAGGTAAACAGTAAAAGTAAAGATGGAGGTAGTAAGGGTTAAACAGAGATGAAGACACTTTCACCATCAACAATGGAGTTTATCCAAAGTAAAGGTAAAAACAGTTAAAAGAAAAATAAGGTTAAAAGATGAAATCAGAGCAAGAATGATATATTTTCCAGAAATTTCATATTTAAGTCATAATTTTGCAGAAACTATTGTGGCCAATCCAATATACATTTTGCGAAAATGGAGGAGGTTTGTGTTCCTAAAAGGCCAATACACAAAAACCTTTCTCACTTTTTACATAGGTATTACAAAACGGGAGATAAATGCATATCTTCATAGCCTATTTTCTAGACTGTGCAAAACCCTGTTTTTGACATCTTTTTGCAGAGAATATTGTGAACAACTGGAGCTGCATTTTGGGAAACAGAAAGAGTTTTATGTAAATAACATACTTATATACAATAACCTCTTTCATTCTTTACATATCTATCTCGGATTAAGATATATAAATCTATCATTGGACCCTAATTTTGTAGAATTTCTGGGGCAGAATGCACAAAGGAAGGACTTAGTTAGTGACTTGGAAGCCTCATTATCAATTAAGAGTTGCTATCAAATTCAAATTTCTCTTCTTTGTCACCATAAATCCATAAATATAGTGCCGAATAGATTCATTAGTTTTGAGTGTCCTTTATTCAAGTTATATTAATGTAAAACAGTTGGAGATATTTGTAAAACCAATCTTGATATTTTTTCAAGATATTTCAATTTAGAATTTGTATAAATACTTCATTTGAAGTATTTTGATGTGGATTCTATTAGACATTTCTATAGACTTTTTGATCAAAAGACCCAGAAGGTTATTGTATCATTTGCTGAGCCAACAAGCTAGATTGATAAATAAAGATCAAATATTTCCAAGGATTCATGTGTTGAGTGAATTTTAGACAAGTATTTTCATGTGTTATTGTTATTTTTCTCAAAGTTATTCATAATCTTTAATGTGTTTCTCAATCTAAATGTTATAACTCGAATAATTTTTGAGAACTTGTTTAATTACACTCTGTTTTGACAGTTATACATTTAAATGTTTTTTGCTAATATCTAAATTAAAGAATTCTTAATTTCTCTTTGGCTTAGATTAATTTCTTGAATATCCAGGTTAAAGGATTCTTAATTGCCCTTTGATCTTGATTATCCCTTCATTCCTCATTCATTATCCAATTTTGAGAACCCTTAACTGCTCTCTCACCTCAAGTGAAACCCTTTCATCCCTGTCTCAAAGATCTAAAATAACACTCTGTTATCTTGCCCCTAGAACATTCCCTTTAATGAGTTAATTCAGTTTTGCTTCCTTATTGCTTAACTCCATAGCCTAATGGTCTAAAAGACACCATTCTATCCATCTATAAAGTGATTCCACCACCTAATCTCAAATACAAATAAAAAACCCCTTGAACAATTATAACTAGCCTAAAAACATCTTAACTAAAACAAAGTAAAATTTTAAAGAGAGAGCCCTCTCTGAGCATCAGGAAGGCTAGGTCCTGATCTCCAAAAGCGGTTTGTGGTTACCTTTGTTTTTTCTTTCTTTTTACTTCAAAAGAATTATCAGAGTGATAACAGCGCAAACTGCTACTTATGTAATTTAATCTTCTATTACTATAATGTTTTTCAACTTGGCAAGAAATAAAAAGCACCAACAAATCTATTCAAAGTATAATTCAATTACCATGAAACAAACACAAAGCCATAATCAATTAAACAAGTTGTAAAATCAAAACCGCCTTGCTAATCCATTAAACAACTTAACTTAGAACAATCATCCATGAAAACAAAACACAAAAAGACATTTTAGGCTTTCCTATAATGAACCAAATTACAAAAAGATGACAAAGCACACATTGAAAAACAATACATTCTAGTAATATAATTCATGGGTTTAAATCATTGATTGAAGGTGTTGCTTCTCGCTTATGATGGTATACCTCATCCATCATCCATCCTCTAGTTTTTCCCTCGATGACCTATTGACCCAATGAGAATAAAACTTTTAGATGAGATGTTTTACCCCAAGCGCATAAAAAATATTAAATCATGCAAAACAACAAATAAATCATGAGAGCCAAACATATTGAATATAGAAACCTTGGAATCACATAACAATTAACACAACCTATTAAACATTTATTAATAGATGAATAAAAAGAATTTACCTAAACTATATCTATATATCTATATATATATATATATATATATATATATACATATTTCTAATTTGTTTGGGATCTCCAATACTATACACTTATACTGCTTGGAAATGAATATATAATAAACTAAACACATAAATATTGCTCAAAGTATGGTAGAAAAGTAGAGAATCCAAATATATCAAAACCCTAAATAAACCCCCCAAGCCTTTTTAATGACTAACCTATATATGATATACAAATAATGGAGCCAAAAAAACAGTTTTCTAGTTATACATATCTACGGTTGATACTTTGGGTGGATGGACACCCTTCCATGGGAACTTATATCCTACAATATTGGTATTTACAATTTATTAGAGAATCAAGGAATTAGATAGATTAGGGAACTAAACCTTCCAAGAAGATGTGGTGTCTAAAGACACGTTACAATAATTAAGAACAAAAGAATATAGCTCACCATACAAAAGGAAGAACAATAATCTAAAAATATTCCATGAACAATCATTAATAAATCGATCAATAAGGCCATCTATATATAGCACCAAAGTGCAACTAACTCCTTTGAAGTTAGGAGGATAGGGTCCATCTTGATTATTCAAGACATTTGACAAACTCCTTAAATTTTTGTCTTAACTTATGCTTTAGTTGACTACAAGAGTCAACATGGTTGACCAATTGAATATCCCATTGACTATCTATTTGACTCTCTTAGTTTACAATTGACTATCCAATGGCAACATCCAAATGGTATAAGGATGTGATGAAACCTTGTTCCAACACTCCCTCATCAACACACCACTCTAAAGATCCAAGAGGTGGAATTACTTCTACCCAACCCCCATAATTGAAGCTCCTTGAAGCCCAAGCATAGCCCAAAGTTTCACAAAATTAGACTTTATAGTGCTTTTGTTAAAATATCAATATGATCATTTGTCCTACAATATATAAAATTCACAACATTCTCCTATACCAATTTCTTCAAATAATAAGCAACAAGCCCCACATGCTTCATGTTACTACGATCAATGAGATTTTCACCAACATGTATTGCACTTTGATGACCATAATACGTTACAATTGATTTCTTAGTTAGAAATCCAAGTCTGACCATGAGATTTTAGATCAATACTACTTTTGTGCCAAAATTAGTCATGTCATGATATTCTACTTCTGTGGTTGAAAGTGAGACCACCTTATACTTCTTACAAGACCAAATTATGAGTGCAAATGCAAGATGAAACACATAGTGGGATGTAGAATTTTTATCATCTCCATCTCTAGCCTATTCCAAGTTGGTGTAGTTAACCAACTAGTTCATATTCCCACAAAAATACTTTACACTAGGCATATAGTTTCCCTTTATATAATGAACAATCCTCTTTGCAACCTTTAGGGAACATTCTGTAGTATCCTACACAAAACAATAAACCACACTACGATAAAGGAAATATCAATTTCATTATGAGTTTGATAGACAAGGCTACCAACAAGTTGCTAACACAAAGTAGCATAATTTTTTAGAGAATCGTGTTCTCAAGTCAACCTCACTCCCAACTAGTAGGGTGTGGCACACAATTTACAATCTTCCATTTTTGAACCTCTAAAACATATTCAACACATATTGAGGTCAATAAATAAAGATACCAACATTGATTTGTAAGATTTGGATGCCTAAAAAGAAATGCAAGATACCAAGGTTGGTCATTTCAAAAGTATCGATTGACTCACTACAAGGAAAACACCTTGTACCAAATGTTTTTGCCAAAGCTTTTAGTGTTACAATATTAACCAAAATTTTCAAAAATACCTTTGCTACAACCTCTTCCAATTGTAGCAGAGGATTTTGCAACAATTCAAATGAATGTTTGCTATAACTAAAAAATTTGGGTGGGAAAAGGTCTTTATTTTTATTTATTATTTTTAATTTTTAATTATATATATATATATATATATTATATATTGTTGGAATAATACTGAGAGGGGGTTGGGGGTGGTGAATCAGTATTGTCAGATCAATAATTTAATTTTCAAAATAGATTTGTATACGCTACTTTAGTTAAGTGAACTGGCGTGTATACACGACTATACTTAAGGCAACTAGCGTATATACAAAGATCTTTAGATTTACCCAATTTATCATGCATTAAACTTTAACCAGTATATCATGAATTCATTAGACAATGCAGTAAAAGCATAATAAAGAATCATACATAAGCAACACACATGAACACCAAGATATAAGGCGGAAACCCAATATGGTTGAAAACCACCTGCTAGTGTCGTCTCCGCCTTCTTTTAATAATAAGAAAATTTGTTTACAATTTTTGTACTGGTGCAAACTTATACCAGTATGCAGGCTTCTAGCTGTAGAAGGTTACAACCTTCTCTTGTTCTCCAGCTACTCCTAGAAGGGAGCTACAACCCCTAGCTCTTGTACTAGTTGATATGTTTGCTAGTACGTAGGCGCCGACCTACAGAAGGCTATGAGCTTCTCTTTTCTTCCAGGGACCACGTTTCATAAATTTTCAGATTGGATCCATCAACAACATCATTCAATCATCAAATATATCTGCATCAACCAATCACCTTTTGAACCAACCATAGCCGAATCAATCGTTCACTTAGACAACTCATCAATTTGATCCTTCAAAATACTGTCACCAGAATACAGTCACCAGAACACAAACCAGAACCCAGAACTCAGCAATAGTAAAGAGAAACAATTGAAACATATTTTATAAGGTATACGCTACTTCCATGTGTCAAACCTTTGTGTACACGCGCTTTTCTCAAAGCCAACCAGCGTATACATCTGCAAATATAAATTCAGAGTTCTGCAGCTATACTAGACTTCAGTTATACCCAGATTTGATCATTTACAGAATAATATATGTGTCAGTATTCAGATCTAGAATATACATGAGCAAGAACACATAATTATAATTCATTTTACACCTTAAGATCTCGATCCATCATTAGATCTGATCCCTCATCATCAACTAAGGTTCATCCTTGGTTCAGATCCAACAATGCACCATAACCCAATAACCTGCATACTAGATCTCACACTCCATCAAATATTCGATACTTGCACACCTTGGTCTAATGATCTTCTCCTCCTTTTATAGTTTTAGGCCTTTCTCAATACCATGGACCAAAACCACTTAGGACCAATACCTTGGACCAAATACCTAGGGTCAATACCTTGGACCAGATACTTTGGACCAATACCATGGAACAAATACTTCAGACCAAAAACTTAGTTTTCCAAGGTATATGCGCTTTTCCTTCCATGAAAGTGCGTGTGTATGTATACGTGACTTATATATAGTGAACTTGCATGTATATGAAACTTGGTCAATGGTGAACCTGCATATACCTCTCTTTCTTCATTATGTGAAGACTGATATGAATTCTTTACTATTTACCTGTTATACTTTGATCTTTCATCTGAGTGAGTTGCCATCAAGGACAATACCTGAATCATAATGCCAATATATATATATATATATATATATATTTTCTTGGTACTTGTAATATATATATAAACACACTTGTGCATATTATACTTAAAGGCACCAATAAATAAACAAATGTCCTGGGCATGAAATATATTACGTATATTATGCATTGTGTGCACCTTAATAAAAAGCACTAGGCCATACACAAAATTAAACACATAGGTTCTTATACGCACATTACACATCATATACATGTTTTTATATGATGTATCAATGATCAAGATCCCATTTTATAGGATGCATTGATGTAGTTACTAATATTACACCCCAAGTCATTATGTTTGGCACATCACAACCTATATTACTATATGCGTTGAAGGGATGTGAAATTTTGAATATTTAAAGTGAGATTTCGACGCTTTTCTTTGTTCCTAAGCACCGATGCATTTGTATATTTATCAAACCAATGCATATGTATATTTATCACAATGGTGCATATTGTAATTATGCACATCCTAACATTTAAATACATATAATCATGTATATGTTGTTTAAAATAGTAGCGCTTTCATATTTTCAATCATCGACGAGGTGTTTGAAAACTTGGCACCAAGGTTTGTTACTCATTAAAATACATTGATTTCTATTTTATGGCAAACAATGTTGAGTGTGTTCAAAATAATATAATCCATCGTTATGCAATATATATATATATATATATATATATATATATATATAATATATATAATATATATATATATATATATATATATATATATAATATATAATATATATATATATATGTGCCTGAGTTAGTTCATAAATTTGGATCATGTATCTTACCAAAAAAGGGTCTTTGACTTTTCTTTCAATATTAAAAAAATTACATTTTATAGTTGCCATAACACCAGTGAACATAATTTTTGGTTGAAAGAACATTTAATAGACATGGTATAATAACCAAGGAGAGGAACATTGACCATCAACAAAAAATTATTCAATGGTATTCATAGTGGAACTATGCAGATCCAAGGTTCATGAAATTGTTCAAATTGGGATTGATCTTGGACTTTTTTCTTCTTTCTATGCACCTCTGTCCATTGCTAGACCCTCTTTGGAAAGTGCATTTACTGTCCTATTTTGATTCCTGAAACATGATCAAAATATATATGATAGAAAGAAGACTTCACATGTAATATGTGTTGAAAATTGTGATGTAGATGGTAATTATGTAATCTTGACAATCCTATCATCCAATTGATAACCATCAGTAAGTCCCCATAAATGTGGATTTGAGTGAAGCCAAATTCTCTTTCCAATTGAAGAAGAAAAAATAAGCTAATCAATTTTGCATAATTGTTTGTATATTTTCTAATCCATGATGAGAAAAAGAGAGAGTGATTATCATATAAAAATATTATTCCTCTTGTTGGGAAGCCCTGCTAAAAAAATGCCATGACATGTTAGTTTGAATTGGAATTCCAGGTTTGGAAGAACAAATTAGATGAGTGGTTTGTTTGCATAAGGTCCCAAGATGATAGTGCTTTTACCACAATCTTGATCATAGATGGAGTCTTGTTTTTAAAGATGGCATGGTTTCTTTCCAACCATATTCACTAAGTAACTACCAAAGGAAGAGCTCTGTGATAGCTTTTGGGGGATGAAAACCATTTTTTGAGAACTACTTCCATTGGGGAACCTTCCCAAATATAAGTGTTTCATTGGTTTCATCTTATACTTTCTCATATTAATTGAGAGAAGGGGTTGAGCATAAATAAGTGATAAATGGATTCAAAAGAATCTCTAGGTAAGTAATAGAGTCTTAGAACATGAAATGCTTACTTTTGCAAATTATCCTATATAGTCACTTTATTTTTTAAGAACCACTTAAAAAGTTTGGTTATTTCTGAACAATTCGTTTTCCATAAATTCCCCTCCACCATGGTGAGGGGACTATCTAGCCTTCTGAGGCAAAAGAAATATCTTATGCTTTTGGAGCATCATTTTTGGTTGGATCAAGGGCTCATATTAGATAATTGCTGCTAGCTAAGAGAGAAATGAACTAGGGTTGAAGTGAATTGGTGTAAAGGTTCCAATATTTGGCTAGCTCTCCTTTGACTTGGAGGTCATTACTAGACATACACTTCGTTTTTATGGCTAGGGGATTTTCCCCCACCTCTTGGTTGGGATAGAATAAGTATTCCTTATTGAGATGATACATTAGAGCATTTAGAACCTCATGATTTTTTTGGATGCTAATTCAAGGGTATTTCCTGATCAAGACTTTGGAACCATCCCCATTTTTCCAACAAAGGCCTTGGACTATAAGAGGGAAAGCTTGGATAGTTGCTTTCCAAAATATGGATCCATTCTTAGATGTTTTAGCCTGATTTTTTTATCCAATCCACAATAGGACTAGACATGTTGGCTCGAAAGAGTCATTAGGGGGAAGACCTTGGGTTCGGGCGCAGGAGGCCAATAATGGTCCGCGGTAGTCTAGGACAACACTGACATTTTCACCTTACCTCGAAGGGCATGGAGCCTCACCCGAGGCGCGCCGCGACCAAAAGGGAGAATGGTTCAACATGGGGTCGAAGGAGTATTAATTGGGTGCATTCACTCACACATACATATATCCATTATACTTAAAATAGAGATAACAACATCCTTGAATCATACACATATATCTATTATAGGGAAAACATAGATAATAACATCCTTGAATTAATATATGGATTAATGTCTACATGCAACTGATCGCCTATATTGTGCCTTAAGAAACCAATTTCCCGGCTGTGTATAAATTGTGCTTTATGCATTCATTTTTATTATGAATGTCACCTATTTGTATAATGTATCCTCATGTGAAGGGCATGAGGGACCTAAATTTTAACCCTTAATATTTAGCTGATATGAAAATCTCATAATGCCATGTGGTGCTAAATATAAATGTTGTGTGAAGAATGCCTTGAGAAGTTGAAGATAATATGTTGTGTTTGACAGAAACTATTATCTGTAACTTGGAAGAAATATATGGTAGGAACTTTAAATATAGGAGCACTCTTCTAAGGAATTTTAACTTCATTCACATAAGTAAACAAAGACCTGCAACTTCATTACCATATTTAAAGAAAGGAATAAACATGAGGACACATAACAAAGAAATTACAAAATCATACCCAACAATGTGTGGAAAGCTTCTGATTCTTTCATTAATCATCAATTTAAGAATACAACAACATAATCTCCAGGTTCTTCAAAATTCAGACCCTTTTCCTATAATTTTGCCTCCTTTTATACATCATGGGATAGTTGGTAACTACGAAAACTGTCAAACTACTTAACTACCTTCTAATTATCTAAATTAAAAGTCATTACAGTACATTAGAGGCTAAAAGACACCTCATTTTCCTTGAGAAATAAGATAACAAGAAGTAATAGAATTTAAAGTATGTTTGGTGATTGCTGCTCGTTGTTTGAATCTGTGGCCTGAGCAGAAGGTCCTGCTGATGCATCCTTGGTATTCTCTATCATCCATTCTTTGCACTTTCTCCATAATGGTACATTTGATTTTGGTCCTTCCTCTAACTTGTTAAGTGCTATTCTACAAGCTGTAATCCTATTATAAGTAGGCTTATCTGTAAACAGAGTCTTCACCATCCAGAGAAGCTTAAAATCTTTGTTAAGGTAGTTTACAATGGTGGCCCCCTTTAATACTGTTGTCTTTTCATGAGTGTTATCAATTTTTCTCTTTGCCTCAACTAACAAATTCTCATATGTCTGCCATAGCAGCAAGTTTCCTTGTAGATCCCAATAATAAGGAAGTCCAACTCTGAGGTATTAAACTTGGAAACTTCTTCCTTCATCTCATTAATCTTCTTCTCAGCAATATTCCTGTAGATATTTCTGACAATCATTTTGTTAAAATCTATTGCACATGATGTTTTGTCTGGCATTTCATGTTCCTTCAGTTCTGCAATAGATTTAGAGTTAATGAAATCTATCATCTTTGCAAACTTTGATCTATCTAAATCTTTTTGTTTATTTTTCATGCCTACCTCTTATGTATCTCTAACTAGTGTTTTCTCTTCAGATATAATAACAAGAAATTCCCAAACACCCTTGATAGCCTCAATGACTTCATCCATAGGATTTATCTGGCTTGAATTAAGGAAATATTGCCCTTCATTTTCTCCTTTAGCCTTTTGATTTCATCCTCAACCCTTAGGAGGTCTTCCCTATATTTCTTTGCATTATCCTTCTCCCTTCTTTCTTCTTCTTCACTCAAATTCAATATCTTGCAAGCTATTTCCAACTCTCTTTGGGCTTTCTTTACATCATGCTCAACCATTTTAAGCTCTGTTCCCAACTGTAAAACCTGCGTTGCTGGATCATATGTGTTGGTTGGCATTACTATTGTACAAACATGAGTGTCCACCTGTCATTGCAGCTTGTCCAAATATTCTTTAAGTAAAGAAACTTCTTCAATTTTCTGCAACACATTCTATAGGAGCTTCTCCTTTTCATTTTCTACTTCATCGATCCTTGCAGCTATGGGATGCTCACTTGTAGGTAGATTCAACTTATTTTTCAAAACTCCAATCTATGACTTGGTAGATTGCAATAATTTCTGACCAACAGGTTGGTCATCAGGATTGACACCTATTTTAATGATCATTTTCTTTAGCTCATCCACTTGAGCATTCAAAGCTCTGGAGTTGGATTTCTCCAACTTTAACTATTGAATTACCTTATTTAGCATTTTTTCTGCATTGGCAATTGTTGCATTTTTCTTATGTAAATCATTTATGATCAATTGCCCAGTTTGCATGTGAAAATTGATCTTGTTAAGCATTAGAATCTTGTGAGTGTCAACAGTTAAATTCACAGTCTTGAAATTGCTAGTGGACTCCACTGATATTTCTGTAGGATGAGAAAAAGCAATTTTAAGTTGGCTCCTCTCCAAATCCATGGAAGATAGCAATCTAGTTTGTTCATGAGTTACCTGAGACTCAACATAAGCCTCCAAATTTAACTTCACCTTCTAATTTCTCTTAGCTATCTGAGTAAACATACTTTGAATTAAAGGAACCTGATCATGAATAGGTTCTCTAGAAGATGGGGAAGCTGGGGCACCTTCTATTTCTCCTAACTGAATCACCAAACCAGGTTGTGTTGAAGACATTGCATCTTGAAGCTTGGTCCTTTTTGCTGCTTTAGATTCTTCCTCATCTATATCAATAACTTCCTCTCTAACCCTCTTGAAACCTTTTTCTATAATGCTAGGGGTTTCAATCTCTGTCCCCTGAGTGTTTTGCAAACCCATTTGTCAATTTCTTTATTTCAGGTCTACTTTCATGTACAAAGGCTGAATATCCATTCTACAGTTTTCTCTTTGAAATAATTTGATGAGGGTCATAAGCCCACTCAACCACCTGTAAAAGGCACATGTCATTCAACAATCTTTCAACCTCCTGGGCAGCCTATCTGGTGTTTACAATGAAGGGTCCCATCGCTTTAGGAAACTTGAAGAGAATTCCTTTCTTCATAGGAACAAAATGAACTTGATCTACATTCAAGATCTACCTGATAAATTCAAGGGTAAAAAGCCTCATTGGCACAAATTTAGGTAACCTGTAAGGCTTGACAGAGGCTCCATAAAGCCTAATCTCTGCATTCTCTTCAAAGATGAACCACTCCCCACATCTCACATCCTTACTCAATTGAAGAAATTCTTGAGATTTAGGAAGAAAAGTTGGGGGTAGGGTTCCATTCAAGATTTTATAAGCCACTGGAAGGAATAAAGAAGTAAACTCAGATAAACCACTATCTCTTGGATCACCCCTTATCAGGTATGTACATAATACCACTGAATGCTTCTTTTTATTGATATCAACAATATTTAGACCCAAATAAGAAAAATGTTTAGCATTCTGGCATAGAAATAAATAAGTAATGATTGAAGGAAATTTGAAGGACCCAGTGAGAGGCAAAGTCATAAATTGGGTATTGATAGTATCTACCTAGAATGTTGTAATGTCTAGTACTATCTCTGGCTTCATCATTAAGGAGAAAAATCCCAACACAACTTTATCCACATGCTTGGAGTCTTCTTTTCCTAGAATCTTGGCAATTACTTGCAAAATTGGTCTTATGTCAACTGCAAATATTTCTAAAGAGAAGAGATTCGCACCTAGGGAGAATTGACCAGATTTAGGGGCCAGGAAAGAGGTGACATGTGAAAGTTCCTGAGGAGACATGCTATCATAATATGAAATCAGAGATTCTTCAGTAAAGGTGGTGTAAGTTCCATACATAGGGTAATTCAAAACTTGGTGTATTAATTGTGAGGTTACTTGAAAAATGCTCTCCCCTGACTGATTCATTACAAAACATTTATTGGGGTACATTGCCGAGGCTAGCCATTGAATAAATTTAGGGAATAAATGAGTTATGGGGACAAAAGTAGCTAAAACACCTGACCTAACCATTGCCATGAATATAAGAGACTTTTTATGGTTCAATATGATCGCTTGATACAATGAAAGATGTTTAATTGTGCAGAGGGTATCAGAAATATCTTGTTCGACATCCATTAATGGGGTATGGATAACTGATGAGGAACTTACTTGTTTGGCCATGGTGATTGTAGGTGACAGTTTCCGGTGACAGTTGCTAATGATAATTGCCGGGACGGTTGCTGACTCAGAATGCTGAACTCGATGCAAGGTTGCTTAGTACTAAAACAAAAGACTAATGCAACTGGTCTTTGCTTGTCTTATATATATATATGATAATCAAATGGAGGGAAAACCTGTAATTAATGTAACTAATTAATGAAGTGGCAAATGAGGTGACGGGGTACGGTGGATGAGGTGGATAGTAATGAATGAGGGTTGCGGATGATATGGAGGGGACGAGATGAAGTGAAACGATGAGGGTGGCCCGCTGCAGGGGTAGGGAGTGTACGAGAGGTTCATCGGGCTTGAACCCCTGTAGCAATCTCAAGCCGTAGATATCAGTCAAATACCTTGACATCATGGTCAACTACGGGGGTTGAGCCTGAGTTATAACTCGTGCTCGTTGTTCCCCTGTAGGGCACTTTACCCACTTCTTGAGCCCATTTTTGCTTATATCTTGTGATATCACTCGAACTTTGATATATGGGTCGGGGCCCCACCTTATACCGGATCTGAATGCCATAAAAAGTAAATCACTATTTTCAGACTTTCACATTTTCTTTCGACTTTTAAAACATAATATTTTTTTTTTGTTTGTTTGTGATAATATTGAAAATGAAATTTAAATGATGATGGATGCTACAACAGGCTATTCAAAATTTTAATAGATACACTAAGCACAAGGTCCAAATGCATCAGAAGTCGCAACCAACATCGGATCTATCTTATATTAAACTTAACATGAAGGATTACATTATGATCCGACATTCGCTGTAAACATTACATAAAGTACCCAGCTTAGTCTTTCAAGTTCAGATTGGTTGCACAACCAAGTCCCTCAGATCCCAGCACTTTGTCATTTAGCCTCTGCAACTGTGTATTCCTTCGCTTGCTCTCCGCTGCAACCGACTCCTTCCACAGGTGGGTCCAACAACAACCTTTTTCCTCACTGGTCTTCCCCTTTTATGTCCTTCTCAGCTGCCTGGACTGCCAGTTCTCGCTCGTCTATTTTCTCCCTTAGCTGCTTTTGCACCTTCCCACCTCCTTGGTTGCCTTTGCTTTCCACTGCCACCTTGCCACCACTCCTCTGCAACTATTCGTTCCACCACCCAACCGTTCCTGCCATCTGTTTCTTTCCCGCCCTTCGGTTAGTCAAAACTGGTCAAAACCTTTCAAAATTAAAGGAAGGCCCCAACAAGCCCCAACAACAATTTCTTGACTCGTCCTTGAGTCAAGTCATTTCGACCTCTGTCGGTCCTGATGTTACTTCCATGTGCTCTACAGGTGGCGGTTGCATTACTACCGGCGTTGTCTCTGTTATTTGTTGTACTAGCACTTCTGCTGCTTCTATCGTTGCTTGCAGAGTGGGTGCCTCTTCTACCTCGATCCTGGTTTGCGCCGTCACATCTGTTCTTGTAGCCCCTTCTTGCCCTTGTGGTTCCCCCATTCCAAATGAAGGCTCCAAATCTGGGACTGAGGTTGTTGTTTGCTACTTGAACTGATTGTATCTTTTAAGGGCCAGGTCCCAGTTGGCGAGAATTGCATCAACACCTTGAGTGAACACCTCGACTGATTGTGATGTTAGGTTTGTTGGCCGCTGGCTCTATAGGTCGTTCCATTTCTGGCTGCTTGAGTCGCATGCCTCCTTCAAGAGTAGAAATTGCATTCGAATCGGGGGTCGTAGATCTCTAATTATGCGTTTTGTCTTTGCTGACTCCTCCTTAATGATGTCAAGCTGGGCCTGGAGGATGTCATTTGCTCATTGATTTGCTGCAAATGAGTTTGGTTTGTACAATCCCTTGTGTTGGCGAATAATGATTGAATTTGTTCTCTTAGCAGGTGAACCAAGTGGTTTTTTAGTGCTAAACTTCCTAACTAGTTGTGGACCTTGTCCATTAGGGCATAATCGTCGGTGAGGGCCTCGGCCAAGGCTTGCTTCTTCACTTCCAGTTCTTTGACCTTTCCCTCGACTGCCTTTGCGTAAAATCTGGTAGTGCTGACCTTACTGTCTCTAGCTTCCACCTCATCTCAACATTGGTGGCTGCCAGGTGCGTGCACGCAGTCTGTATGTGATAGCAGCAGTCGACCAATGTGCAGGCAGTCATGTCTGCCGGTGCCTCATTGTTGGCCTTAGAGACGATTGTCCATATTGATCTAAACCATTGTGTAATCTGATAAACTTGAGCTTGCAATTCCGTGTTTGCTTCTCATAGGTGATCTTGCTCCTTCGTCATCATGTGCAACTTCTTCATCTGTTGTTCATGTTCTTTAGCCAGGTCCTCATGGAGGCTCACGGCCTTGTCTGCTGCTTGCTAAATAAATGAAAATAATTGGGCCGATGACCAGTGGTGGAGTGTATTGGATTGATTTGTGCTTGGTTCGAGGAATTGCTATTGTAGGGGTAGGCCGCTGGCAATGGATTTATCAGAATGGGAGGTGGGTGAGTGGACCTACTATGATGGTGGAATGAACTGTGGGGTTGTTGGAATAATTCTAGGGTTTGGCAGCACTACGAGCTCTATAGGGAGAGTTGGTAAGTACGGTTCAGTCCTTTCCCCCTTCCAAATGGTATCTAGGCGTCTCCTTGCTTGTGGGTCCAACCCAAGCATTGGTGATGTACTCTTTGTTGGTGGCATTCCCATGGTCGAGGTGGTGCCCTCTGTCTAGCCAACCAACTGAACGTCTACTTCTGCAATAGTCCTTCGGTGACCGAACGGAAGGATCTCAGACAGGTTTATAGAAGTGGAAGCGGTTTGCGGGGATTACTCCTGCGACTGATGTAATATGGTGGATGTAGTGGCATGGATTTATTCGACTATAGTGGTTGTGGGGATTGACTACTCGACCTCGACAATGAGGTCAACGATCGGAGCTGACGGGTTAATTTTCAGCTTTTTAGTAGCTGGCTTTTTGGTAGCTGGGGTTCGGATGACCCCCTTTTTCTGAGGTTTGGGGACTATGATCTCGGAGGGAGCCTGGGCTGCTCCTGAGGGAAGTGCCATAGCAAGTGGTGGTATTACAATGGGGGAAAGCATGGTGGAATCTTGAAAGTGCTTAGGATAATTACTCTCACATGGGTCGAAGTTGGCGACTGCCAGTCTTAATTTGAACATCTTTTCCTCCATCTCAAGCAGCATTGACTCGATTACTTCATCGACGACCTGCTTTTGATTGCTTTCTACCCCATCTCCCTCCTGGCCCTATGGCATTAAGGCTCATAAAAGGTACTTGGGTTTCCCTTCTCTTATCTCGCAAGCCACTCCCGGCTAGGACTTCACCTCTCTGCGTAATGCTTCCTCCATAAGACTAAACCTCTGCGGCCTCAACTTAAACATGCTCGGGTTGACACATTGTGGCCTCAGGTAAGTGTGCGCGTGGGAGGTGCTAAACCAGAGCTCGTTTGAGAATTCATCCAAGAGAGCCTTGGGTATCCTCTCAGTGGACCGAATGGTGTCCAACATCTGCTCGTACTAGCCCTTGAAATCTCTCTCGTTGATTTCCCTTATGTTGGGATCCCTCGATACCTTCCACGGTTCATACCAGAGCGCAATTGGTTGGTCTTCGGTAATAGTTTCCAGTTGTCTCTCTTGTGGTGGCCTCCATTTCCACATTGCCAGTGCCATTAACAAGTACCCAAACACAAACCCAGTGCTCCTCCTGTACACATCTTCATAAGCCTCGAATAGTTCACTGAGCACGAAGGCTGACCAGTTGAGTACTTCTCCTTGGCAACAGTGTTCCACAATTGAAATGGTGTCCAAGGTGCACTCATTCCTTCTAAAGTGCCTCATTGTTTTACCTGCAATGAGGTAGCAAGCAAACCTGATATTATCCTTGTTAATCTTGTCTAACTTTGCGCCCCTCCCACCTCGCTCCATCCTGTATCTGGCATAGATGTTGTCCTCCGTCTGTTTCTTTCCTCGCTTGACCCCCACCTGGAACGCTGTCTTGACTACATTTCCAACTTCGACCAACCCGATGAGTCAATTGATATCCTCCACATGGATGGGATATTCCTTGTCCAACCATAGCGACCCTCCATGCATCCTGCTTGCTAGCAATTTTGTGCAGTGCATGGCGGAAAATTGGGTGCCGAATACGGGCAGATTTCTTAAGTGGAATAACGTGGACCTTTGTATCCTCCTGAACTCTTCTCTGATTCTCGAGGTCCTGGTACCATCCTCCCTTTGAAATTATTTTGCATACACCTCCCTTTTCATGGCCGGAAACTGGAAACCATCTGTGAAGTCATTGTCAATTAGATTCAACCTATCATACTTTCCATACAGATCATCCACTACTTCAATTAGTGCATCGAGAGCGTTCTCTGGGACTGATGTTATTCCTTTCGCCATCGCTTGTCTTCTGCGGTGAACTATTTGCACTGGAGGTTTGTTGCTTCTCGTCCTCTACCCTTGTTCTTCAGAGCGATCCTGGAATTCTTCTGTGATTTGAAATTCTAGAGTCCCCTGCATCCTCCTGCGATTTAAGTAGCCAAATCTAACATGATGTCCCCTAACTAACAAGGCTTTAACAACTAATTACTCTGGCAACCTTTCCATTTATTCTAGCTATATCCTGCCGCCATCGGCTGACTTGGATGTGACAAATATGACATGGTCTGGAATGTACATAGTGGGCTGCATGGCGTCTTTATTTTGCCGTGATGGGTTTATTTATTAACTAATTCTATGCTTAACGGGAAATATTTTGTGAACCTATCTTGATAGTTTCCTTATTAATTACTTAATCAGGAAATAACTACTGATACGGTGGATGGGACGGGTACTTGTGTAGTCATCAATTCTGGAAAAGGTTCAGACCTACGTGTATTCCGCTGATTGGGATGACATGTGTGGCCAATGTCTCTACTGACTAGGCCTACCAACGCGACCACTGATGCTACCTAATCTCTACTAACTATGCCTACCAACATGACCACTAATGCTACCCCCCGCGACCACAAACGGGTTGCGGCATACTAAGTTTTGTCGCGACCTTATTATCTCAATCTCTCTTTTTTTTTTTTACTTGCGGAAGGGTTTCAGGCAGGTTCCATTCACCCATCCCTGTAGTAGTAATCCATCCAGTTGCGTGAGCCTTACCACACCCGATTCTCTTATTTCTTCCACTATGAATGGGCCTAACCAGTGCATCTGCAGTTTTCCTGGGAACTTCTGGAACTTGCTGTCATAAAGGAGCACATGGTCTCCGACTTCAAATGACTTTTTCCTGATGTGCCTATCGTGCCAATATTTTTGTCTTCATTGCTCAACTGATTGATGGAACTCTGCTAGGAACTGGGTTTCTTCAAGTTCCATCAGTTGGCTTAGCCTATCCCACAAGGCAATTCTATCCATCATTCCCGTAGCTTCCGAGATGAGCAATCTAGGCAGTATGAATTCTGTTGGTACCACCGCTTCTCTGCCGTACACAATCTAAAATGGAGTTTTCTTGTGCAGTATTTTTACTATTGTCCTATATGCCCATAGAGTTGTTGGAATTCTTTCATCCCAGTCGTCTCGGTTGGCAGATACAACTTTTCTTAGCTCTTTCTCTAGTATTTTGTTGAATGCTTCTACTGCACTGTTGGCTTGCAGATGATACATACTGCTCTTATTATGTTGAATCATAAAAGTTGTTAGAAGACTCTCAATGGTTTCATTCAAAAAGTGGGTTCCCTGGTCACTTGTGAGGCTCCTTGGGCATCCGAACCTTGAAATTATATTCTCAAAAATGAACCTTGCTGCTGTTTCTACTATGTAGTCTTTCACTTGCCTGGCCTCTGCCCATCTTGTGAGGTATCCTGTCGCTGTAATTATGTATCAGTCTCGCGAGTGTCTTGCTAGTGGAGAGATTGGTCCAATGAAGTCTACTGCCCACTTATCAAAGATCTGAACCATATGGACTGGGTGTAGTGGTAGCTCATTGCGCCGCAAAGGCTTACCGACCCTTTGACAAGAATCGTACTCCTTGACAAATGCTTTAGAATCCTTATGGATAGTGGGCCACCATAATCCTACGTGTAGTATCTTTCTTGCGGTGGCCTTGCCTCCTACATGGCCTCCCGCGACTCTTGCGTGGCACTCCCATAGGACGTCCTTTCTTTCGTGCTGCAAGACACAATGCCTGAGTATTTGGTCCAAGCCCATTTTGTAGAGGTGTCCCGCGTGCTGGTAATCTACTGCTCTGACCACCAAGTGTCGTCTCTATGCTATTGTGTATCCCTTGGGCAACGACCTGTTGTTAGCAATGTAGCAATCTCTTCTAGGTGGTTGGGAATTGCCTCTATCCTAAATAGGTTGGCATCGGGCAACCGATCGTCTACGAATCCTTCATTATCCTCTGTATCTAGACGTGACAGGTGGTCTGGTCCTACATTCAATCTGTCGGGCTTAATAACCACTTCAAACGTGAATTCATGGAACAGTAAAAGCCACCTACATATTCTTCCTTCCAATACTGTCTTGTTTACTAAGTATTTCAACGCGGAATGCTCTGTAAATAATTTGGACGACGCACCTAGTAAATAGTGCCTGAACTTTTGGAGAGAGTAGACCATTGCCAAAGCTTCCCATTCTGTTTTTGGGTAGTTCCTTTCCATCGTAGATAGCTTTTTGCTAGCGTAGTATACTGGATGGTCCATCCTTTCTCCTGGTTGCGCTAAGATTGCTCCTAGTGCTATTCCAGACATGTCAATGTGTACGTGGAACATTTTGTTCCAGTCTAGGTACAATAATATGGGGGCGCTTACTAATCTTTCTTTCAGTTTATTCAGAGTTGCTTGATTGTCCGTAGTCCAAATGAATTCTTTCATCTTCTTTAGCAATTTTTCCATCGGGGCTGTTATGGATGCATAGTTCCTGATGAACTGTTTGTAGTACCTCGTGTGACCTAGAGTTTCCCTTAGTTGCGTCACATTATGTGGTGGATCCATGTGGACAATTGCTGCAAACTTGGTGGGGTCTACACAGATTCCATCCTTGCAGACAATATGGCCTAGTAGAGTTCCAAAGGGAACTGCGAAAATGCTTTTTTTTTAGATTTAAGGAAATCTGCAACTGTCTGCACCTCTCCATCATCACTCTTAATAAGCTAGTATGCTTATTCAATAGGTTATATTCTATCTAGTAGTCCATGTAAACTTCTAGGAACTTATGAATATAATCCCAGAATGCAGCTATGACAATCCTTGAGAAGACTGTTGGTGCAATATTTAATCCAAATGGCATTATATTATATGCGTACAACCCCCACCCAGTCGTGAAAGTTGTTTTCCTTTTGTCCTCTTCAACGATTCGGACCTGGTGGTAACCTGAGAACCCATCTGTGAATGAGTATGCTTCATTCCATGCAACATTGTCTAGGACTTCGTCGTCGAATGGCATGGGGAATAGGTCATGCATGCATGCATTATTTAGGCTTCTGTAATCGATGCGTACCCTAATTTTGGTTGCATCCTTCTTGTTCTGAATAACTATGGGGCTTATCCAGTCAGCTTCATCTACCAGAAATATGACTCGTGCATCCAACATCTTGTCTATTTCCCTTTTAACTTTCTCTTTTACCCTTGGGTTCAATTGGTATGGTCTGTGCTTTACTGGCCGAGCATTTGGTTTCAGAACAATTTTCATTTCTCCCAGGTTACCTTTTATCCCCTTGAGTTCGGCCACTGAAGCCGGGAATAGGTCCTAATATTCTTGCAACAAGTCAAAAATCTCTTTGGTGGCTTTACTCGTCCTAGTAATCTCGCATCGATGCTATGTTGGGCTTATCTTCCGTCCCCACATTCTATTTTCTTAGCTTCACTGGCTGGAGATGGGCACCTTCTATCGAAGGGTTCTACCTAATACCTCTTTCCCCTTCCGTTTCTCCAAAGGCTAGGTCTCTAAGCCCCTCCAATCCGTCCTCCTCTGGTTCTGCACCTATTTTGTCGTAGGTCACAAATCCTAATGATTCCATGTCGTAGGTCATGCAGTCTTTGATGTGCTTCTTGGGACTTGAATCCCCGTTGTATTTCCCTTCATCTTATGGCTAATTTACCTCTTTGCCAAACCTCTCCTTCATTGCTTGCTTAGCTTTCCTCCAGTCTTTTAATACTTTGCAGTGCGCCTTCCACCATCTTGCTGGCATTTCCAAAAGCTCGATGTTTAGAAAGGGAATCCTCTGCTCTTCTGGTATTTCTTGGCTCACCCTGTCTAAAAAATGATCCACCAGCTCAAGGCCATAGTACTTCAGGTAGTCGTCCATTCCATGTCTCCCCAGTTTACTCAGATTATCATTGCACATCATCGAGTTGTTAGTTTGTATCCACCCTGCTACCATGCATCCCATGCAGCGTCTGAACCAGTCTTCGAGCTTTGAATGCTTCTCCAGCTAACTGATCCTCCGGCCGTAGAATTTATGTGTTCCTCCCTTTTTCCTGCTATGAGTGTATATAGCTGGTCTAATGCCCTTGATTCATCCATTTCATCTGTTGGCTCGGTAAACCTAGGTCCTTGGTAGGGATCTAACAGCTGGATCACTCTTAGTCCATCTGCTTCAAAAATCATCAACTCCTTCTTCAAATCTATGAAAATGTAGTTTTCATATGTCCTTTCAATCCCCAAGAGTGTTGGATATGGGTCTTTATTCCCCATAATGTCAATTACTTTGAACTCGATGTGTGTTTTCACCCTTGCTACATCAACCTCTACATTTTCCAATCCCCCGATGGGCAGTATGCAGTACTGATTCGCCATTCTTAATTGAATTGGGGAGTACTTCAGCTGTGGCTTCCCCATTGCCTCCCAAGTCTTCCTGGGTAGGATGTTTACATCTGACCCTAAGCCTAACATTGTGTCCCTTATCTGGAATCCCGCCACTTGCGCATTGATTCATAACTCCTTTCCACTCCTTTTCTTATTCCGCTTCAATCTCCTGGAGATTTTCTCCGGCAAGGTTGCACACGGTTATCCCACTTCCTCTCCCTCTATGGATACTGTGGCTTTTAATATTTTATGCAATTCCTTCAGCATGGCCTCAACCTAAACAATTCTCAAGAACAATTTAAACCACTCCCCAATTGGTTGGGTGTGATCGAGCACATGGACTTGCGGTCTTTGGGTGTCCCTATCTTCGGCCATTTTCTCGAACAATTTGCTTCTTCTTGATAGCTGGGTGTGATTGGGTACGTTTACTAGTGGTCTTTAGGTGTCCCTATCTTCTGTCATTTTATCAAACAATTTGGCTTCTTCTTGATAGTATTGTCTTTGGTGCTCAGGCTGATATGCCTTCTGTGGTGACGCCGCTTTAACGATCATGGGGGGGTCCTCTGCGTAGCAGTCCTCCGCTGTCTTCTTCCCTCCTCGGGTGACTATAATGATATTGGTCGTGGGGAGGCCATCGTTGGTTCGAGGCTCAACATTCACCAAGTTGGCCCCTCACTGTTAGGTTCTCTCTTCCCACTTTGCAATGAGCTATAGGTAGTCCTCCATTGCATGGGTGTTAACTTTGCACTGTGAACACCAAGATCTCCTTAGGAGTAGGCATTCTCTGGAAACATGTCCTTCCTGGTCACATTTGTAACATCTTAAGGGCCCTCTCCCTCCTGTTCTTCCACCACGTCCATTTCCTCCTCTCCCTCCTTGACTCGCTTCATTGATCCTGAACATGGATCTGTAGAGTCTTTCTGCTAGAGCGTCCAACGCTCGACACTGATCAATGTGATGAGTTGTTGATGCGTAGAGCTCATAGTAGTTTTTATTGGGGACATTAGTGTATTTTTGCAGAACTGGGCACATCTGTGGCAAGTGTCCATATGCTCTACATATCTTGCAGAAGTCCTGGTTATTCCTTCCTAGGAAGATTCCTTATGCTTTGATTGTCGCAACCCCTACGGTGGGAGGAGCCCTTGATGATTGTTGGGTTGTGTTATATTCTTTCCATGACTAGCCCACATAGTTAACCAGGGG